>JAVTVY010029682.1:0-134200 GCA_036873755.1 Hanleya hanleyi | reverse complement strand
GGAACTGACCTTTGACCCCGGCGCGCAAAGGTTTCCACCGCACGCGGTGGAAACCTTTACACCGCGCGCGCCGGGGTCAAAGGTCAGTTCCGGTCACCTTTAGCGACGTACACCAAACAGAAGCGAGTATTTAAAATGCGTCACAGAGCTCTCGTCCAATCAGAAGCGAGTATTTTGACCCGGTGCATTATGGGACATATCCAAGATGGCGGTTCCAAAATGGCGGATCCAACATGGCGGCTCCAAAATGGCGGCGTATGAGAGCTTCTGGACATGGACCTGATAGAAGTCTGGAAAGCTTCATTATACGCCTGGTGTCCGTGGAGATGAGAGCGATGGTTTACGCATGTCATTTGTGTTCGAAGTCATTTTCCACAAGTGACCTCCGGAGCTCCGGAGCTCCGAGTTCTCTTGTAGCAACGCCCGTCAACGCCCGGTGGTGGGTCGGAGCTCCGGAGCTCCGAGTTCCATGAGCTCCGGAGCTCCAAGAGCCCCGCGAGCTCGGAGCTCTTGCATATAAACACACATGCATCTGTGAAAACTTCATTATACGCCTGGTGTCCGTGGAGATGAGAGCCATGGTTTACGCATGTCACTAAAGCGTTGAGACGAGCGTTAAGGCGTAACGACGGGCGTTGACGGGCGTCACTGCATTTCGATGAATTGGTGTCAATTCCATGAAATCAGAGCTTCTGAGCTAATTCACCGGGGCGTTGAAGCGTTGAGCTAAGCGTTGATGAGCGTTACTGTCTATAAAAGCGAGCGTATTCCCAAAACACGCACAGTCGACGTTCAACCGTCAACATGGCTTATACTTGTTCTGAGTGTGAACGCACGTTCACCAGACATTACGATATGATGCGACACCAGAAAAATATACATGGGACTGAAGACGCCGAGGAGCCCGTTGAGGCAGATACTGATACAGAGATTGATGAGAGTGCATCGACTGATACCGAATCCAAGATGGCTGACAGTCTATCTACTGATATGGAGAGCTTGACCTCAGAGAATCAGCCTTCATCCCAGGAAAGTGAGGCAGAACCTACCTTCTGGGATCGTATTGTGACAGCAGCTATCAATAGTCACGCTGAAGCGATCGAGGACGCCGGAGAGGATAATTTACAACAGACGTACACCCAAATGCGCCCCCGCATCAGGAAAACAGCCATGGCGATCTATGAACAGTATACCTTACTACCGCTTGAAATGAAAGGGGACCCCACGCACAGGTCCATCATGAAGACCAAGCGTCACTTGGAAGAGGATATGGGTTTACCACCCACCGAGGCCCTGGAAAATGCGATCAGAATGCGCAAACAACTGTTTCAGGACATGCTGCCCGAAGAATATCCAGGCCTGGCCGACGATGATTAGAATAAACGGTTCAGAATGAACATGACCGAAGAAGGAACTCTCTGAAATGGCGACTTCTGATTGGACAAGAATACAGCTAACGGCCAGGAACGAATAGGACAGATGCAAATGGCGGTCTCTGATTGGACAAGAGTCTTTCTTGAATTGTAAACATACCCAACGCGGCTCCCCCAGCGTGGGTATGTTATGATGGAGGGGAAAATAAACTATATGAAAAAAAAACTTGTTGTTGTTGTTGTTCCCTCATGTGTCATCCTTGTTGTTGTTGTTTTCTGTCTCTCTCCGGTCTATATCATGGCGTCAAAACGTATTTTCCCGTAATTTAGGATAAAGTCCGTATTCCGTATTTTTTCAGGAAAATTTTTACATACACCCACCCTGGAACTAGGGGAAGATAACTCTGTTGATAGACAAGCCCCGTTAAGCCCGGCGACCTATATACCCCTCATACCCCATATAGGCATTTTCCCAGGTTTTTCGATAAAGTCCGTGTTCCGTATTTTTTTTCAGGAAAAATTTTACATGCAGCCACCCAGCCATCAAATACCCTTCACCTAGGCTTCACGTTGATACCTCACTCGACCCCATTCGACCATTAGGGGCTCCCCTAGATGCCAAAACGTCTATTTTCATACCCTTGGGCCACTGCGCATGCGCAGAATGACCCTAATTCAACCCCACACCCAGTCCATCAGATGCCCCTTCATGAATGCTTCACTTTGATACCTCACTCGATCCCATTGGACCATTAGGGGCTCCCTAGCCCCAAAAAGGCTATTTTCATGCCCTTGGGCCACCGCGCATGCGCAGAAGGGCGATATGTCAACCCCACACCCAGTCCATCAGATGCCCCTTCATGAATGCTTCACTTTGATACCTCACTCGATCCCATTGGACCATTAGGGGCTCCCCTAGCTCCAAAACGTCTATTTCCATGCCCTTGGGTCACCGCGCATGCGCAGAAGGCCGATATGTCAACCCCACACCCAGTCCATCAGATGCCCCTTCACGAATGCTTCACTTTGATACCTCACTCGACTCCATTGGCCCATTAGGGGCTCCCCTAGCTCCAAAACCGCTATTTCCATACCCTTGGGCCACCGCGCATGCGCAGAATGCCGATATTTCAACCCCACACCCAGCCCATCAGATGCCCCTTCACGAATGCTTCACATCGATACCTCACTCGACCCCACTGGACCAGTAGTCAATCTCCTAGCTCCAAAAAGGCTATTTTCATACCCTTTGGCCTCCGCGCATGCGCAGAATGCCGATAGTTCAACCCCGCGCCCAGCCCATCAGATGCCCCTTCACCTAACCTTCAATTTGATACCTCACTCGACCCCATCGGACCCTTAGGGGCTCCCCTAGCTCCAAAAGGCTATTTTCATACCCTTCGGCCGCCGCGCATGCGCAGAATGACGATATTTCAACCCCACACCCAGCCCATTAGATGCTCCTTCACCTAACCTTCACTTTGATACCTCACTCGACCCCATCGGACCATTTTATCTAGGGACTACTTTTTCTCCGCGGAAGCTTTTTCCCGAGACCGAATCACCACCAAAACCACGGCCAAACCGCATCACCGCGCATGAATACATTTTTTTTTTTTTTTTTTTGCCGGAACTTTTTTTTTTTTTTTTGTCAATGCACACCCCCCCAATAACCCCCCAATGCCCGAGTTGTCTCCCTTGCATCCATAGTGTAGAGATGGCGCCACACCCTCAATTGTGACGTCATAGTTACATCCGGGGGAAATGATACTTTAGTTGCTCGTTACCCACTACTGTGGGTGCGACTATTTTATAACAAAGCAAAATCGTGTATACTACAGAATGGTTTTCTGCCTTCAGAACGACTTGCTCTCTCTGCCCTATCCAAAAAGTGTTCAGTTATTATTGAAAGCGGGACGAGGTTGTCGTGAGACAAGATTATAACTCCAGACAGCCTGGCGTACATGAGAAATGGAATCGAAATCTTGAAGTACATCTTTATGCTAGTTACAATGAAAACAAATGGCACGAACGATACTTCATGGCAAAATCATGTACAATGGAGATAACAATGTGGAAATTTCAATATAAGATTATACATAGAATTCTGGTAACGAATCGATCATTAGTACAAACGAAAATTTCTGAAGATTCAAAGTGAGCATTGTGTAAGGATGAGGAGGAAACTATTGAACACTTCCTCCTATATTGCATTTATGTTACAAATATATGGCAAGGACTGAGAAAATGGGTGCTTCTTTCTTGCAAAATCGACCTGGTGTTGAATAAGAAAACTAATATGTTTGAATTACCGTTGAAATACAAATTATTTAATCATTCAATATTAATAGTCAAACAATCATTATAGTTTAGGCTATATAGGCTATAATTAGATTTATAATTATAGATATTCGAATACCAGACCGGTTTTCCACCAACTAAGAAATATTATTAAATACACTTTTGATATAAAACAAATGATATATAAGTGTAATATGGATGACAGAAATGGTGTGTTCTGAAAGAAGTCATGGGGAAACGACGTTGATACTTAATCGGCCTTAGAAATATTGAATTTTATGACTCCACCAATTGCAGCTGTAGATGAACTTGCCCATGGGAGCCTACTTGTCGAGTAGCACCGATTTACCGATTCTTTGTGCAGTATTTCTTGTTTGTATCTCTTGTTTTGTATCTTGGTATGTGCTATTTTCTATTTTTATTTTATCATTATTTTTTTTATCTTAGTTTTTTTTCTGTGTGTTTGTATGTGTGAGAGTGTATGTGTTTGTTTTTTCTTACCGACCATTCATCTTGTTCGACTTAATTATTGCTGATAGTTATTCCATATGAGTTTCCTCCGCTGTGATTGTGCTTGTATAATACTAAACATATGTATAAGTGTAAACCTAAAATTGTTTTTGAAAAAAAAAAATTCTAAGAGTGTTGCGACGCCCATACGTCTATATCCAAAACGACCGAATCTCTTAACTCCCTCTGTACCGGCATTTTCAACAATTCCAAGCTGGTATCAACAATGTCATGAGCAAAATTATGTTGAAGCCATTTGACATTTTAGCACCTGAATTGTGTTGAAAATAACACTAATTTGTTTTGAAATCAACACAATTTTGTGTTTAAATCAACACCATTTTGTGTAGATATGTTGATTTAACACAAAGTGGAGTTGATTCCCAACACAAAATATTTGTGTTGAAGCCATTAGCACAAGATTATGTTAAAAATCTCACAACATTTTTTGCAGTGTATAATATGATGAAAATATTTATCTAGAAAATCTTTATTTTTGTATGCCAACGACAGGCAATCAATTAACCATATTTCTATCGATACGGTACAGAGAGGGTTAAAGTAGCAGTAAATGGAAATGAACGTACTGCAGAAGGTGCAAGGGAGCATTTCTAGCTTGAAGGGATAGAGCAATCAGGCACAGGCCAGGCGCATGGGAACAGATAGGGTGTGGCTATCTTGGCCCTCTCCAACTGTTCACTCAAACTTGTCTAAAGTAGGGACCACTTTTGGGAAACTTTTTGGTCTCTTAAGACAGGTGGTCGTTCATTACAGGTGATTTAACAGGAAATCTCTTAAAATAAACATATATACTGTGGTAATTAAAGACAGGTGGTCGCTCATTACAGGTGGTCATAACTATTAAGGGCTGGTTTGACTGTATTCCTATGATCATGTCCACCTTTGACAGGTTGTTTGGATCTAGCAATCATCGGAGGAGGTGTAGGGGGAACATACACAGCATGGAAGTTAAAGGATCGGAGCATGAATATAGAGCTATTTGAACAAACGGAGAGGATTGGTGGCCGACTGTTCAGTATTTTCGTGCCATCCATGCCAAACGTGGGAGCGGAGCTTGGGGGAATGAGGTATGAACCTGGTGAACATACCATTCTCGAGAAGTTGCTTTACGAACTTGACCTGGAATCTGCCCCTTTCAAACCATCCAGTGAAGATATATTTTACTACCTGCGGGGAACTCACCTGACGCGAGAAGAAATGAATACCACTAAACTGCCTTACCGTCTAAAACCAGGTGAACCTAAAGATCCAGACGAACTTAGATGGTAAGAGAACTTTGAAGAGATCATTTTACACGATGGAATCATTCATTTTATTATTCTATCTATTGAAAAAATGATACGAATTGATTTTGTCGTCCTCGAAAACAATGAATAATATTGGACAAACCTGGTTAATTACAAAAGTCGGGGTGTCGTCTTCTCCTGATAAAAGAGAATTCACAATCAATAAATAATGTTTCACAAACAAGGTTAATTTCAATAGTCGTGCTGTCGTCTTCTCCTCAAAAAAGAGAATGCATTGTGTGTTCTTTGATTCATGAAGAGACTGAAGAAAAGCTCAAGTAACTTTTTTTTTCAGGAGAATGTTTCAACAAGCTTTCAACATGTCAAATCTAGAGGAGATCACCGACATTATGAAAGTGGTGACGCCCGATGGTAAACCCCTCTATGAACAAGGGTGAGTTATTCTCAGTCAACCTCTGCTGAATGTCAAATGCTTGAGATAAATTGTTCATGTATAAGAAAGAAGATACGTATTCGTATCCTTCGTGTTATCTAGTGTTTTAAGAATGTCGGTGAATTTCTCCATAGATGGGATGAGCCGGTCCGCCCCACGCGAACCCACATCAGCCAGTATACTCGGTTACCAGTCAGTTTATTGGGTTACTAGGTTACCAGTCAGTATATTAAGATACCAGGCGGTATATTAGGATACCAGCCAGTATATTAGGATACCAACCGGTATATTAGGATACCAGCCGTTATATTAGGTTACCAGCCAGTATATTAAAACACCAGCCAGTGTATTAGGATACCAGTCAGTATATTAGGATACCACCCGGTATATTAAGATACCAGGCGGTATATTAGGATACCAGCCAGTATATTAGGATACCAGGCGGTAGTATATTAGGTTAACAGCCAGTTTATTTTGTTACCAGTCAGCATATCTGGATACGAACTAGTGAACTGGTGCACCGGCCAGTATATTGAGATAACAAATCCGTTGCTCCGAATCTGATTGATAGTCTAATGTGGAGATGCCGGTAGATCTGTTTCTTTATTAACAATATGCAGCACTCAATACTGAATCAAGTTTTCGAGCAAGTAGCCCATTATATGAATCTAACTCATAAATCGTTTATCAAAAGCACCAAGCTGGTACACTGAACACTGAACTACACGATAAGAATGGTTTTGTGACAATTATGAAATAAACAACGAACGGATTGGTTCAGCGGATTTCACTTCACTAATACCAATTTAGGAATTTTGGACAGTGAAAGTATGAAGTATCGTTTATGCGTCCGGCATCTAATGGATCGGCATAGGCCTACTGCGGTCATTTCACATATATATCAAACTTATTAATATCACACTCGGTCTGCATGTCGGACTATCAACAACGTTACTATAAGGTAACATTGTTGATACTTTGGAACAAAATTTACCCTTCGCCACAAAAGTTACTCTGATTCTCGAATTCATAGACTTCAATTTCCAACGAGATCTCTGACAGTTGATCTTCCTGGCTACTGTCAATCATCGTGTTTGTAAAATAACCCCATTAGCTTGATTTACTGTCGACCTACTGTGGAGCAGACATTTAATTTACACAATTTACAATTCAATGTGACGAATACCGTCTTTCTTCAAAGTTGCAACATACAGGAAGACAGATGTACAACATTTTATCGAGAATCTTAAAGTTTATCACTGTTGCCTTTACTAGTTGATTTGTTAAGTGTCGGTAACATAGTTGGCACAACTTTGGTGACCTAGTGTGATCGTTGTCAAAATTTAATTCATAAACAAAGTTGTTAATTGTCCCTTATGATATTCTTCTGATATATAAGAACGCTAAAAAACGGCGATTCGATTTAGAGATATTTCCCCGTTCAAAATATACCATAATGGTAGAATGACTCGACATCAATATTTTTTGAGAGAAAAATTCACCAGAATTTTTGGGGTTCTGCGTTAGCAGCAGCCATTACAGTCAATGTGCTGAAATGTCTCAAGTTGTGAATGAGGCTCTCTTTAGTGATATGCGTCTGTAGCTTTGCAACAGTTGTGTTTCTGAGCGTCAAGAAATAGTTCATTTTAACCCTCTGAAAAGTAACTTTGGCGTTACTTTTGCCCTCATCAACTGTATGTAATAGCGTTTTTATGTGAATGGAATCATTGTCTGAGCTATTTCATGTGTTCATCTTGTGAAATAGTATATATTTTGGTTAAAGTAAAAATAGCCCGGTTGAGGAGTATGGCAGTCTACGATGAGGGTTGCTGTGGTACCATCCACGACTGGGGGAAATTTTTTTTGCCGTTGCTATACCCATATATATGAATGCATTATTTGGTGGATGTAAAAGCATAATTGTTGCAGAAAAAATCAGTATACGTTAGTCGTTTTGTGTTATCCAATATCTATTTAATTTGACATTTGTGAGATATAAAATGCTCACGGTAGGCTGATGTACGGTAATGTATCCATGCGCGCTTTACCTGGCTCGTCCATCCAAATTCGCCCATCCCAGGCTATTCACCTTTCCCTACAGCAATATAGTAGCAGAGATAAAATATAGCTCATTGAATAATAAAATGTTGCATTCTATAAGGGCAAAAAAATATGTCTAAATAAATCGTGCGAGTCTAAATGTTTTTCAACCAAATCACGACCAAGCCGCATTTTACGACAACCACAACAACCGTTAAGGGGCGCGCCCACTGTCAGCATACCGCAAAGTGAGACTGTAGTGCAGCATGGTATGACGGCAGGTTGACGATCTTTCTGGGAAATAAAGCACCCACTTCCTGGTCGAGAATCGAGAAATCAACAACGTGATTACGCTTCAATCGTGATACAATTCAATGTTTGCCAGGACAATTTTAAACATATTCTCCATCGACTTCGAAAGAAATATACTGATTTTATGACTTGAAATGGCCATTTCTCCGATAAAAAATCCAAGACAGCGAATGCATTGCAATAAACCCACAAGATTCAAGCAAGTAATAATTCTTCGTTTTTCGACAAAGGGCGTGTTCAAATCGTTGTACGGTCCGGTTTCTAATTCTCAAATTGCTCGAATTAGAAAGCACAGGGGCTGGTACAAATCTCAGTGATGCTCAAATTAATTTCCGATTTCATTTATGTTGTATATTCCTTTTGAATTTTTATCATTTCTGGGGAAAAATCCTCGAAATATACTGTTTTGTATATCAAGTTAACAAATTAAAATGATATGCTTTTTGGTGATAATAGAAGGCAGCAGTCAAACACATTATTGGCAATTCTTATAAAAATAAAATAACTAGCTTAAGCAGACCTCATTGAAAATCCAGATTTGCCGGATCCAGTAAAGGTAAAAATACCAACCATATATTTGGGGGGTATTCCCCCCTATCTTTTTGGGGAAAAGATCTTTTGAATATCTGAAAATCGGGTGGGGGGAGAGATATGTCCTGGAAGAATATGTTGGAGTGGGTGGGAAATGTTGTACAATCAACTGTACTGGACGTCAGAATAAAACTTATTTAAAAAAATAAAACTTTTTTGGCCCTTCCTACTCCAATTTTTTCTGGCTTGTAACCGGAAACAGACATTTTTTGGCCTAAATAAAGGCAGATCTATGTAGAAATTCTACCTCTGTCATAGTGTGTGACCATCATTCTAGTAATTCGCTTCACATGACGTCATCGACCACGAAGAACTATTTTCAAAATAATGTTAACGAAGCCACGTGTCGGTGTTTGTACAAATTGGATGAGGCTCTACACTGTAACTTGTGTTTTATACCAATTATGATGACCAATTATATTTTCGTTTGTATTTAACAAACATATATCTATGCATCAATAGTATATTATGCGACATGGAAGTTAATTTTAAAATCACATCTCTTGATGAACAAAATATAATTCATGGTCTAAATATCTGCAATGCTGCAAATACTGATTCAAAATATTAAATTTTAACCCAGGCGCCAAATTTTAACTACTGTATAGTTTTAGTGATTTATTCTACACTGGTTCTTATTCGGTGCTTAGTTGGTGCTAATACTGTTATATGGAATATGGAATAGGTCTTTGGATTATGGACGCGGTTATTCTCTGATGGACGACGGCTGAATTATGAATGACGGACCAGACGCTTGTAATTATTGTGTTATTATTTTATCATGCTTAATTGTCCCTGTTTTCATTTTACTGTCTCTTGTCCTATATGAATTACTTGTCCAACTATGATGAATGTCAGGACCTCCTGGAAGAGCAGGCTTGGCCTGAAGGAGCATTTCCGGTTAAATATTGATGCAATAAATAAAATAAAATAATTATTGAACTATTTTATTGCGAATTCGAAAACTTCCTTCCACCAAAATTTGGGGGAAATTCTCGCACCGATGTATGGTCACCCAACACAAGTCATTTTAACATCAAACCGAACGTTGGCGAGTGAGCTCGAATGAAAATTTTGCAGTATCAATCAGGGCATGCGCAATATGGAAGTTAAATAATGCATAGAAACTAGTTTTATTCGCGAATCCTATCATTTCAAAGCAACTGAACAATTGCGTACATAAAGCAGAACCCTTCAAAGCCTTAAGGCTCTAGTTACCCCTGACGGGCTATCCGCAATTAGTGAACTGGCCAGAAGTCGAAAAGAGGGTTTTTGTGACCACCATTTCCTGCATATCTGCAACCGTTTCTAATTTGTAGAGGGGCATCACGCGCATATTTTCCGACCGGTTGTAAGCTTGCAAGTTTGTGCATTGGATTTAAGGTTGATAAAATGATATTACTTCACCAAGAAATACTCAATTTTATGAAATTATTTTCCATTTTTCCATCAAAAGAAATGTATCCAATTACAGGTATGGAGTATGTTTTGATTTAGTTAGTACATGGTGGTTATCAGAGTCCTCCATTGGAGTCAATGAATAAAAAAAGACTTTTTTTCTTTTTACATCTCAGGAAAATCCTATTATTCTGTTATGTCTTACCAAATGAATCGGTCCATCAGCATATCATAATTTGTGCTGTTCACCAGGCTAACGTGTGCTAATAATATAGAAATATCTTTTATAGCGTCAGAGAAATGACGTGAAATGTTACCCCATCCCCATTAACTTCCAAAAATCCATAATTTTATCTTTTCCTTTTCTCTATCAAAATCAGAAAATTAAGTATTGTGTTGCACGTATTCGGTGTGGTATGACTGAAGCAAAATGCAGAGGTTTCCCGACCTATATGCCAGACTCATTCTAAGAAATTTGAGGGGCCCTCGGTGGCTGAGTGGTTTAAGGCGTTTCGCTGGTGATCGCTAGCCTCACACCACTAAATCGGCACGGGTTGGAACCCAGCTGGTGCATGTGTGAAAGTTTGTCAGTTACTTGCCGACGGGCAGTGGTTCTCTCCGGGTACCTTGGCTTTCTCCATCATCCAAAAAGTCATGGAAGTCATGTGGCTCTGTCAGTATGTCGGCACCTCTTCCCACTTTCCTTATATGTGTTGTAATTAAGCCAAATCCCCCAATAAATATGATCGATCTATTTGTTTTTTAACGGTTTCATTTGAAGAAAATAACATAAAGCTTATCTTGGCATATCAATGCAATCGCTTCATCGGAATACCAAAGCTTGTGCCATTCATTAGGCTGCAGTTTGGTATTAACAAGACTGAGATATTTCGCCCAGTTCAGAGAAATCACGCAAAATACTACCCACCCCCCAAAATCCATAATTTTGCAAAAATATTTGTAACTTTTTTGTTTCCACATCACAATGATCAAATTATGTGTCATATCAGATGCATTTAATGCGGTATGATTGTAGATAAAACGCAGTGCGCTTTCCGAGCTGTATGACCGACATTATGAGTAATCGATATTTTTTTTTTACTTTTTCATCCGAAGGAAACACCATCACAAAGTTTTGAAATGACACCTCAACCATTGTATCTGTATGTAATAATATTTGCCTTCATCCATCCATCAATCGCTTGCTATAAATGAAATCGGAATAACTGCTTACAATCAAATGTTACCCCACCCCCATAATTAAATTCAGAAGAAAAATTCTCGGCCTTGTCAAAATACCAGAGAAGTGTAATTTATAATTTAAGTATCATGGCGTTTCAAATTTGGCTTTTAGTCAAAATTTGGCTCTGAATGTAAAAATTAAAACATATTTTTTGCGTTTTGGTCCACATTTTCAGAAGAAGTTTAGAAGGTTATGTTTCACTCACAAGCATATAACCCTCAACCATAATTACCGACCAGACACATGTATGTATATTGTTTACCAAACTGATCGATATGTTGAGAATACATCTTTCTCATTTAAAAAACTTCACGCTCTGTATTATTTGCAGAAGACTTGGTTCATTGTTTTTGGTCTGTTTACCCCTACCCTCCCTGGCTTCAACACTCCGAGTGACGAATTATAGATAAATTCGAAGTGATATTCTCCAGTTTGAGGTATTTCTCTTTAGCTCGAGTTTTTATGTCTCTACGATATCACTGAAATTCATACACAGTGGAGCAGGAAAGATCAATCTGGAGCTTAGTTCGCTCTTGTATTCTTTTTTTCATTCCAATGGTTCCTTCCCGTGTGGTGATTGTAACAGTATGCACTACTATTGCCCCAATGTCCTTCGGGGGAAATAGCATACACCTTTTTTCTTCTTTAGTACAGTGAGTGTGTGACATTGTTTCATTGGAAAATTGAGATAATAGTGGTCGTTATAATTTCATTTGAAAGTGTGCAGTATAAAATCTTGTTTCGCAAAATTTCCCGATGTATTCCGAACAATATCGAACAATTGTACAATCTGTGCTTGTTATGTATTAGTATTCAATATTCAAACGTTCAATATTTAATTACATCGTAAATACAGCCAGATTAAATACAAATTATTCATGATTTCAGCTCAAATAATTATTATAATATACAATATACAAGTTTCAGCTCTCAGTTCCCAATGACGAGCCAGTCAATGAAACCATAATTCGTTCATGCATAATTTGCAGATTTTCAGATGGGACGAGGTAATATTTAGCATCTGGGATGTCACAGTTTACTGTCCATGTTCAGTTTGGTTGTCCAACGGAGTCCTCAACCTCAATATTGATTTGTTCGTAATAAGTACGCGCCTTAAGTCTGTTCAGAGCTGATATATCCCCTCCCCATCCTCTCCTAACCGAGTAATATGTTTGTTCAGAGCTGATATATCCCCTCCCCATCCTCTCCTAACCGAGTAATATGTTTGTTCAGAGCTGATATATCCCCTCCCAATCCTCTCCTAACCGAGTAATATGTTTGTTCAGAGCTGATATATCCCCTCCCCATCCTCTCCTAACCGAGTAATATGTTTGTTCAGAGCTGATATATCCCCTCCCCATCCTCTCCTAACCGAGTAATATGTTTGTTCAGAGCTGATATATCCCCTCCCCATCCTCTCCTAACCGAGTAATATGTTTGTTCAGAGCTGATATATCCCCTCCCATCCTCTCCTAACCGAGTAATATGTTTGTTCAGAGCTGATATATCCCCTCCCCATCCTCTCCTAACCGAGTAATATGTTTGTTCAGAGCTGATATATCCCCTCCCCATCCTCTCCTAACCGAGTAATATGTTTGTTCAGAGCTGATATATCCCCTCCCCATCCTCTCCTAACCGAGTAATATGTTTGTTCAGAGCTGATATATCCCCTCCCCATCCTCTCCTAACCGAGTAATATGTTTGTTCAGAGCTGATATATCCCCTCCCCATCCTCTCCTAACCTCCCCATCCTCTCCTAACCTCCCCATCCTCTCCTAACCTCCCCATCCTCTCCTAACCTCCCCATCCTCTCCTAACCTCCCCCCATCCTCCTAACCTCCCCATCCTCTCCCTAACCCCTCCCCATCCTCTCCCCTAACCTCCCCATCCTCTCCCTAACCCCCCCCATCCTCTCCTAACCTCCCCATCCTCTCCTAACCTCCCCATCCTCTCCTAACCTCCCCATCCTCTCCTAACCTCCCCATCCTCTCCTAACTCTCCCCATCCTCTCCTAACCTCCCCATCCTCTCCTAACCTCCCCCATCCTCTCCTAACCTCCTCCCCATCCTCTCCTAACCTCCCCATCCTCCTAACCTCCCCATCCTCTCCTAACCTCCCCATCCTCTCCTAACCTCCCCATCCTCTCCTAACCTCCCCATCCTCTCCTAACCTCCCCATCCTCTCCTAACCTCCCCATCCTCTCCTAACCTCCTCCCCATCCTCTCCTAACCTCCCCATCCTCTCCTAACCCCCATCCTCTCCTAACCTCCCCATCCTCTCCTAACCTCCCCATCCTCTCCTAACCTCCCCATCCTCTCCTAACCTCCCCATCCTCTCCTAACCTCCCCATCCTCTCCTAACCTCCCCATCCTCTCCTAACCTCCCCATCCTCTC
This sequence comes from Hanleya hanleyi, assembly GCA_036873755.1. Classification (NCBI taxonomy): domain Eukaryota; kingdom Metazoa; phylum Mollusca; class Polyplacophora; order Lepidopleurida; family Hanleyidae; genus Hanleya; species Hanleya hanleyi. The sequence continues at coordinate 120,337 of JAVTVY010029682.1, read as the reverse complement.
CCCAGCCTCCCCATCCTCTCCCTAGCCTCCCCCATCCTCTCCTAGCCTCCCCATCCTCTCCCAACCTCCCCATCCTCTCCCAACCTCCCCATCCTCCTAACCTCCCCCATCCTCTCCTAACCTCCCCATCCTCTCCTAACCTCCCCATCCTCCCAACCCTCCCCATCCTCTCCTAACCTCCCCCATCCTCTCCCTAACCTCCCCATCCTCTCCCTAACCTCCCATCCTCTCCCTAACCTCCCCATCCTCTCCCCAACCTACCCATCCTCTCCTAACCTCCTCCCCATCCCTCTCCCAACCTCCCATCCTCTCTAACCTCCATCCTCCCTAACCTCCCCATCCTCTCCTAACCTCCCCATCCTCTCCTAACCTCCCCATCCTCTCCTAACCCCTCCCCATCCTCTCCTAACCTCCCATCCTCTCCTAACCTCCCCATCCTCTCCTAACCTCCCCATCCTCTCCCAACCTCCCCATCCTCTCCTAACCTCCCCATCCTCTCCCAACCTCCTCCCCATCCTCCTCCCTAACCTCCCCATCCTCCTAACCTCCCCATCCTCTCCCAACCTCCCCATCCTCCTAACCTCCCATCCTCTCCTAACCTCCCATCCTCTCCTAACCTCCTCCCCATCCTCTCCCAACCTCCTCCCCATCCCTCTCCTAACCTCCTCCCATCCTCCAACCTCCTCCCCATCCTCTCCTAACCTCCCCATCCTCTCCCAGTAACCTCCCCCATCCTCTCCTAACCTCCCATCCTCTCCTAACCTCCCCATCCTCTCCTAACCTCCCCATCCTCTCCCAACCTCCCCATCCTCTCCTAACCTCCCCATCCTCTCCTAACCTCCCCATCCCTCTCCTAACCTCCCCATCCTCTCCTAACTCTCCCCATCCTCTCCTAACCTCCCCATCCTCTCCCTAACCTCCTCCCCATCCTCTCCTAACCTCCCATCCTCTCCTAACCTCCCCCATCCTCTCCCAACCTCCCCATCCTCTCCCTAACCTCCCCATCCTCTCCTAACCCCTCCCCATCCTCTCCCAACCTCCCCCCATCCTCTCCTAAACCTCCCATCCTCTCCTAACCTCCCCATCCTCTCCTAACCTCCTCCCCATCCTCTCCTAACCTCCCCCATCCTCCTAACCTCCCCCATCCTCTCCTAACCTCCCCATCCTCTCCTAACCCTCCCCATCCTCTCCTAACCTCCCCCATCCCTCTCCCTAACCTCCTCCCCATCCTCCCACCTCCCCATCCTCTCCTAACCTCCCCATCCTCCTAACCTCCCCATCCTCTCCTAACCTCCCCATCCTCCTAACCTCCCTATCCTCCTAACCTCCCCATCCTCTCCTAACCTCCCCATCCTCTCCTAACCTCCCCATCCTCTCCTAACCTCCTCCCCATCCTCTCCTAACCTCCTCCCCATCCTCTCCTAACCTCCCTCCCCATCCTCTCCCTAACCTCCCCATCCTCTCCTAACCTCCCCATCCTCTCCTAACCTCCCCATCCTCTCCTAACCTCCCCATCCTCTCCTAACCTCCCCATCCTCTCCTAACCCAGTAATATGTTTGTTCCAACGAGCAGTAGATGTTCTATAGCCGGCCGACATAATTTCATATACGTATGCTAATTCAAAAACTTTATTTTCGGTCCATAAATTTGCTGATCTGCTGTTACTCAATTGAGAATTTTTCAAAGCTTTTACACTTTCTTGAAAGAATGAGTATTAGTTAACCTCGTTTGTTTACTGCAACCGGTAGCTTGGTTATTGGCGCGAGTTATAGTATAATGATGAAGGGATTAAGTTGCTAACCCAAATCACTTCTACGTTTTTTTGCTGTCCTGGGCTAAATAAACAACACATAGAACGCCTAATTTGAATCCTGTTTCTCGTATTGAGTAAGCTAGACAGCTCGGGAAATTCATTTTTTAATGGCCGGTAACATTTTACGACATTACTCTGATCCTGTACCCTCCAATCTTATTTTCTACAAACGGTAACGGATGGATGGAACAAATTATGATGTGATGATGGAGTGATTCACTCGATAAATTAAAATATTGTGATCTGTTTTCCAGGGATGGAAAAAGTGAAAAAGAACTATTTCGTTTAATACCCAGTCTATTGAGCTTGTAGATATACAGATTGTACAACCCTGCATTTTTTTCACAATGGTACTCCATGATGCATAATAGAAAATGATCTGTGTAGTATAATGAATAACAAAGGGTGGTACCTTTAACACTAAGTTTAATGGTCACGAGCGTTCGCAGATAGTGGATATCTCCTTCATCAGGTGAAGTAACATTTAAGTACTTTTTACCAACAATCATTTAGATATACAAAACTTGTTTACACCACACTGTATCACGGCGAATGGCGCAAAGTTTGGTATGCTGATGAAGCGATTCACATGATAAGTCCATTAATTATAATGATTTATTACTGTTGCAAAACAGTAAGAAAACAAATATTTTGCAGCACATTGCCACTTTCTTTCATGGAGTCAAAGGGAACGCATAGATAATGGCACCTTTTCTCAGCATATTACCTCAGATAATATATGTAACATTGTGCATAATTGGCTCATTTTGAAATAGGAATAGTAAAGTAACGGATATCTTTTTAATATTTTTTATTTTGGGGTTGACGTGACATTTTAAGTAGTTTTCGTAACGATCATTCAGATATTCCGGCCTTGTTTATGGAGTCAAATGGAAGGCGCGAATAACCGCCATATTTTTCCACAATCTGTTCGTACCTATTACCTGAAATTTTAGATATATTTTGTTTATTTTGATGGAAAAATAGAAAAAGTTAGAAATGTTTTCCTGGAACTGAGGGTTTGTTAGCCAATTTCTGCCATTTTACCCCAAGAAATCCAACGCACACACGTATAAGCTTACACCTGGTCAGAATAGGTGCACATAGCACCCCCCGTCACATTAGAATGGATTTCACATGAACTATAGCCAATGAAAGGAATACAGGAAATGAAGTAGGAGGAAGGTGACGTCGAAAATGTTAGCGAAAAGCATTTTGTAGATCAACATTTCGACATACATTTATTCATGTCATCGTCAGGAATGTGTATATATAAATTTTACCGAAACAATTTAAAGACAATCGACCAGTCAGACATACTATACAGAGAGTAATGTTCTAACCAATGAAATCAACTAAAAATGAAATTAACCAGAAAGATGTTCACATGAACTATAGCCAATGAAAGGAATTTAGAGGGTATTCAACGTGTGAGTTCTTTAGATGCTTTGAGACCACAATTCAATTGTGGATTTTCTAGTCTGATAGCAAGGGCTTCTTTGAAAATGGGGGTGTTCCAATCTTTGGCTTTGTCCAGTTTAGCAATGCAAATTCTGCTAATGGCTAAGCTGGCAAACTGGCTAGGCTGTTTTCATAGATTAAACATATCCATTTATGTGTGTGGGTTGAAATTTCGATATTGAAATTTGCATTAACATGAGACTGGAAATGGGATCCACGAAAACTTGAACTAAGTCACTTTTTCACTATTGGTCGACGCACAAAATGCCACGGTGAGTGGCATACCGAATTTAGTTTTTATTCTTTTTCAACTAAAACTAATAAATTTACCAATCTTGAATATGGGAAATTATGTATCAAAATGGAATCTGAGGAAGAATACCACCTTCTCAAATAGATTGAGCAAAACCCTATCGAAACAAGCCGTAGATTATTCAAAATCGTCTTCCGAAAGTTGGGATACAAATATTCTCCATCATTCGGCTACCATGACTTAGAAAATTGTCTCTGAGTGAAAATGTCTCTGTGCAGCAAGCATACATTGTTCATCTGCTATCATGCGAAGAATGCATTGTTATGTCTCGACCGAACTAGATGAAAATTGAATAATATAACCGAACGCGTCAATTACAGCAATGGTTCTCTCTTACAGTCCTGAGCGACAACTAAGATGACCTAGTAGATACCCCGGTGTCTCGTTGTATCAATGTCTGATCGACAAAACGCACATCCAGGAATTAGTGGGTGAGTGAGTTAGACATATCGGGCATAGGAACCTGGTTAAAAAATATGATCTTGAAACAACATTCACACATCTACATGCCTACAAACAGAAAATCCCGACGAGAGAGCAAGCTAGCACTGTCAAATTTTTCAGCCAATCGGAGATCCGAGTGGTGTGTTTATCGCACCATATGCAGATGACCGAATGGATCCCACACTGCAATCGTCCTGGCTTGGGTATATGTATCATATCCCACACTTCAATCGTACTGGCGTGGGTATAGGTAGCATATCCCACACTTCAATCGTCCTGGCGTGGGCATAGGTATCATATCCCACACTTCAATCGTACTGGCGTGGGTATAGGTATCATATCCCACACTTCAATCGTCCTGGCTTGGGTATAGGTATCATATCCCACACTTCAATCGTCCTGCCGTGGGTATAGGTATCATAGCCCATACTTCAATCGTGCTGGCGTGGGCATAGGTATCATATCCCACACTTCAATCGTGCTGGCGTGGGTATAGGTAGCATATCCCACACTTCAATCGTCCTGGCGTGGGCATAGGTATCATATCCCACACTTCAATCGCACTGGCGTGGGTATAGGTATCATATCCCACACTTCAATCGTACTGGCTTGGTAATAGGTATCATATCCCACACTTCAGTCGCACTGGCGTGTGTATAGGTATCATATCCCACACTTCAATCGTCCTGCCGTGGGTATAGGTATCATATCCCATACTTCAATCGTGCTGGCGTGGGCATAGGTATCATATCCCACACTTCAATCGTGCTGGCGTGGGTATAGGCAGCATATCCCACACTTCAATCGTCCTGGCGTGGGCATAGGTATCATATCCCACACTTCAATCGCACTGGCGTGGGTATAGGTATCATATCCCACACTTCAGTCGCACTGGCGTGTGTATAGGTATCATATCCCACACTTCAATCGTACTGGCGTGGGTATAGGTATCATATCCCACACTTCAATCGTCCTGGCTTGGGTATAGGTATCATATCCCATACTTCAATTGTCCTGGCGTGGGTATAGGTATCATACCCCACACTTCAGTCGCACTGGCGTGGGTGTAGGTATCACATCCCATACTTCAATCGTCCTGGCTTGGGTATAGGTATCATATCCCACACTTCAATTGTCCTGGCTTGGGTATAGGTATCACATCCCATACTTCAATTGTCCTGGCGTGGGTATAGGTATCATGTCCCATACTTCAATCGTCCTGGCTTGGGTATAGGTATCATATCCCATACTTCAATCGTCCTGGCTTGGGTATAGGTATCACATCCCACACTTCAATCGTCCTGGCGTGGGTATAGGTATCACATCCCACACTTCAATCGTACTAGCTTGGGTATAGGTATCATATCTCACACTTCAATCGTACTGGCTTGGGTATAGGTATCATATCCCACACTTCAATCGTCCTGGCTTGGGTATAGGTATCACATCCCACACTTCAATCGTCCTGGCGTGGGTATAGGTATCATATCCCACACTTCAATCGTCCTGGCTTGGGTATAGGTATCACATCCCATACTTCAATCGTCCTGGCTTGGGTGTAGGTATCATATCCCACACTTCAATCGTCCTGGCGTGGATATAGGTATCACATCCCACACTTCAATCGTACTGGCTTGGGTATAGGTATCATATCCCACACTTCAATCGTCCTGGCTTGGGTATAGGTATCACATCCCACACTTCAATCGTCCTGGCGTGGGTATAGGTATCATATCCCACACTTCAACCGTCCTGGCTTGGGTATAGGTATCATATCCCACACTTCAACCGTTCTGGCTTGGGTATAGGTATCATATCCCACACTTCAACCGTCCTGGCTTGGGTATAGGTATCATATCCCACACTTCAACCGTCCTGGCTTGGGTATAGGTATCATATCCCACACTTCAACCGTCCTGGCTTGGGTATAGGTATCATATCCCACACTTCAACCGTCCTGGCTTGGGTATAGGTATCATATCCCACACTTCAATCGTCCTGGCTTGGGTATAGGTATCATATCCCACACTTCAACCGTCCTGTCTTGGGTATAGGTATCAAGTATCCTACACTTCAATCGTCCTGGCTAGGTATATAGGTATCATATCCTTACACTTCAACCGTCCTGGCTTGGGCAGGTATCATATCCCACACTTCCCCAACCGTCCTGGTTGGGTATAGGTATTTCATCCCACACTTCAACCGTCCCGGCTTGGGTATAGCAGGTATCATATCCCACACTTCAAACCGTCCTGGCTTTTGGGTATAGGTATCATATCCCACAATTCCCAATCGTCCTGGCTTGGCATAGGTATCATATCCCACACTTCAATCACTGGCGTGGGGTATAGGTATCATATCCCACACCTCCACCGTCCTGGCTTGGGTATAGGTATCATATCCCACACTTCAATCGTCCTGGCTTGGGTATAGGTTTCATATCCCACACTTCAATCGTCCTGGCGTGGGTATTGGTATCATATCCCACATTTCAATCGTCCTGGCTTGGGTATAGGTATCATATCCCACACTTCAATCGTCCTGGCTTGGGTATAGGTATCATATCCCACACTTCAATCGTACTGGCGTGGGTATGGGTATCATATCCCACACTTCAATCGTCCTGGCTTGGGTATAGGTATCATATCCCACACTTCAATCGTCCTGGCTTGGGTATAGGTATCATATCCCACACTTCAATCGTCCTGGCGTGGGTATAGGTATCATATCCCACACTTCAACCGTCCTGGCTTGGGTATAGGTATCATGTCCCACACTTCAATCGTCCTGGCGTGGCTATAGGTATCATATCCCACACTTCAATCGTCCTGGCTTGGGTATAGGTATCATATCCCACACTTCAATCGTACTGGCTTGGGTATAGGTATCATATCTCACACTTCAATCGTACTGGCTTGGGTATAGGTATCATATCCCACACTTCAATCGTCCTGGCTTGGGTATAGTATCATATCCTGGGCCACTTCACCCCCACTGGGCTTGGGTATAGGTAATTGTCTCCTGTGCTTAATTTGCACTGTCCTGGCTTGGGTATAGGTATCATATCCCACACTTCAATCGTCCTGGCTTGGGTATAGGTATCATATCCCACACTTCAATCGTACTGGCTTGGGTATATGTATCATATCCCACACTTCAATCGTCCTGGCGTGGGTATAGGTATCATATCCCACACTTCAATCGTCCTGGCTTGGGTATAGGTATCACATCCCACACTTCAATCGTACTGGCTTGGGTATAGGTATCATATCCCACACTTCAATCGTCCTGGCTTGGGTATAGGTATCATATCCCACACTTCAATCGTCCTGGCTTGGGTATAGGTATCATACCGCACACTTCAATCGTCCTGGCTTGGGTATAGGTATCATATCCCACACTTCAATCGTACTGGCGTGGGTATAGGTATCATATCCCACACTTCAATCGTACTGGCGTGGGTATAGGTATCATATCTCACACTTCAATCGTCTTGGCTTGGGTATAGGTATCATATTCCACACTTCAATCGTACTGGCGTGGGTATAGGTATCATATCTCACACTTCAATCGTCCTGGCTTGGGTATAGGTATCATATCTCACACTTCAATCGTCCTGGCTTGGGTATAGGTATCATATCTCACACTTCAATCGTCCTGGCTTGGGTATAGGTATCATATCCCACACTTCAATCGTGCTGGCGTGGGTATAGGTATCATATCTCACACTTCAATCGTCCTGGCTTGGGTATAGGTATCATATCTCACACTTCAATCGTCCTGGCGTGGGTATAGGTATCATATCCCACACTTCAATCGTACTGGCGTGGGTATAGGTATCATATCTCACACTTCAATCGTCCTGGCTTGGGTATAGGTATCATATCTCACACTTCAATCGTACTGGCGTGGGTATAGGTATCATATCTCACACTTCAATCGTCCTGGCTTGGGTATAGGTATCATATCTCACACTTCAATCGTCCTGGCTTGGGTATAGGTATCATATCTCACACTTCAATCGTCCTGGCTTGAGTATAGGTATCACATCCCACACTTCAATCGTCCTGGCTTGGGTAAAGGTATCATATCTCACACTTCAATCGTCCTGGCTTGGGTATAGGTATCACATCCCACACTTCAATCGTCCTGGCTTGGGTATAGGTATCATATCTCACACTTCAATCGTCCTGGCTTGGGTATAGGTATCACATCCCACACTTCAATCGTCCTGGCTTGGGTATAGGTATCATATCTCACACTTCAATCGTCCTGGCTTGGGTATAGGTATCATATCTCACACTTCAATCGTCCTGGCTTGGGTATAGGTATCACATCCCACACTTCAATCGTCCTGGCTTGGGTATAGGTATCATATCTCACACTTCAATCGTACTGGCTTGGGTATAGGTATCATATCCCACACTTCAATCGTCCTGGCTTGGGTATAGGTATCATATCCCACACTTCAATCGTCCTGGCTTGGGTATAGGTATCATATCTCACACTTCAATCGTCCTGGCTTGGGTATAGGTATCATATCCCACACTTCAATCGTCCTGGCTTGGGTATAGGTATCATATCCCACACTTCAATCGTACTGGCTTGGGTATATGTATCATATCCCACACTTCAATCGTCCTGGCGTGGGTATAGGTATCATATCCCACACTTCAATCGTCCTGGCTTGGGTATAGGTATCACATCCCACACTTCAATCGTACTGGCTTGGGTATAGGTATCATATCCCACACTTCAATCGTCCTGGCTTGGGTATAGGTATCATATCCCACACTTCAATCGTCCTGGCTTGGGTATAGGTATCATACCGCACACTTCAATCGTCCTGGCTTGGGTATAGGTATCATATCCCACACTTCAATCGTACTGGCGTGGGTATAGGTATCATATCCCACACTTCAATCGTACTGGCGTGGGTATAGGTATCATATCTCACACTTCAATCGTCTTGGCTTGGGTATAGGTATCATATTCCACACTTCAATCGTACTGGCGTGGGTATAGGTATCATATCTCACACTTCAATCGTCCTGGCTTGGGTATAGGTATCATATCTCACACTTCAATCGTCCTGGCTTGGGTATAGGTATCATATCTCACACTTCAATCGTCCTGGCTTGGGTATAGGTATCATATCCCACACTTCAATCGTACTGGCGTGGGTATAGGTATCATATCTCACACTTCAATCGTCCTGGCTTGGGTATAGGTATCATATCTCACACTTCAATCGTCCTGGCGTGGGTATAGGTATCATATCTCACACTTCAATCGTCCTGGCTTGGGTATAGGTATCATATCCCACACTTCGTACTGGCGTGGGTATAGGTATCATATCTCACACTTCAATCGTCCTGGCTTGGGTATAGGTATGTGGTATAGGTATCATATCCCACACTTCAATCGTACTGGCGTGGGTATAGGTATCATATCTCACACTTCAATCGTGGGGTATAGGTATCATATCTCACACTTCAATCGTCCTGGCTTGGGTATAGGTATCATATCTCACACTTCAATCGTCCTGGCTTGGGTATAGGTATCATATCTCACACTTCAATCGTCCTGGCTTGAGTATAGGTATCACATCCCACACTTCAATCGTCCTGGCTTGGGTAAAGGTATCATATCTCACACTTCAATCGTCCTGGCTTGGGTATAGGTATCACATCCCACACTTCAATCGTCCTGGCTTGGGTATAGGTATCATATCTCACACTTCAATCGTCCTGGCTTGGGTATAGGTATCATATCTCACACTTCAATCGTCCTGGCTTGGGTATAGGTATCACATCCCACACTTCAATCGTCCTGGCTTGGGTATAGGTATCATATCTCACACTTCAATCGTCCTGGCTTGGGTATAGGTATCATATCTCACACTTCAATCGTCCTGGCTTGGGTATAGGTATCACATCCCACACTTCAATCGTCCTGGCTTGGGTATAGGTATCATATCTCACACTTCAATCGTACTGGCTTGGGTATAGGTATCATATCCCACACTTCAATCGTCCTGGCTTGGGTATAGGTATCATATCCCACACTTCAATCGTCCTGGCTTGGGTATAGGTATCATATCTCACACTTCAATCGTACTGGCTTGGGTATAGGTATCATATCCCACACTTCAATCGTCCTGGCTTGGGTATAGGTATCATATCCCACACTTCAATCGTACTGGCTTGGGTATAGGTATCATATCCCACACTTCAATCGTTCTGGCGTGGGTATAGGTATCATATCCCACACTTCAATCGTCCTGGCTTGGGTATAGGTATCACATCCCACACTTCAATCGTACTGGCTTGGGTATAGGTATCATATCCCACACTTCAATCGTCCTGGCTTGGGTATAGGTATCATATCCCACACTTCAATCGTCCTGGCTTGGGTATAGGTATCATACCGCACACTTCAATCGTCCTGGCTTGGGTATAGGTATCATATCCCACACTTCAATCGTACTGGCGTGGGTATAGGTATCATATCCCACACTTCAATCGTACTGGCGTGGGTATAGGTATCATATCTCACACTTCAATCGTCTTGGCTTGGGTATAGGTATCATATTCCACACTTCAATCGTACTGGCGTGGGTATAGGTATCATATCTCACACTTCAATCGTCCTGGCTTGGGTATAGGTATCATATCTCACACTTCAATCGTCCTGGCTTGGGTATAGGTATCATATCTCACACTTCAATCGTCCTGGCTTGGGTATAGGTATCATATCCCACACTTCAATCGTACTGGCGTGGGTATAGGTATCATATCTCACACTTCAATCGTCCTGGCTTGGGTATAGGTATCATATCTCACACTTCAATCGTCCTGGCGTGGGTATAGGTATCATATCCCACACTTCAATCGTCCTGGCGTGGGTATAGGTATCATATCTCACACTTCAATCGTCCTGGCTTGGGTATAGGTATCATATCTCACACTTCAATCGTCCTGGCGTGGGTATATGTATCATATCCCACACTTCAATCGTACTGGCGTGGGTATAGGTATCATATCTCACACTTCAATCGTCCTGGCTTGGGTATAGGTATCATATCCCACACTTCAATCGTACTGGCGTGGGTATAGGTATCATATCTCACACTTTAATCGTCCTGGCTTGGGTATAGGTATCATATCTCACACTTCAATCGTCCTGGCTTGGGTATAGGTATCATATCTCACACTTCAATCGTCCTGGCTTGGGTATAGGTATCACATCCCACACTTCAATCGTCCTGGCTTGGGTATAGGTATCATATCTCACACTTCAATCGTCCTGGCTTGGGTATAGGTATCACATCCCACACTTCAATCGTCCTGGCTTGGGTATAGGTATCATATCTCACACTTCAATCGTCCTGGCTTGGGTATAGGTATCACATCCCACACTTCAATCGTCCTGGCTTGGGTATAGGTATCATATCTCACACTTCAATCGTCCTGGCTTGGGTATAGGTATCATATCTCACACTTCAATCGTCCTGGCTTGGGTATAGGTATCACATCCCACACTTCAATCGTCCTGGCTTGGGTATGGGTATCATATCTCACACTTCAATCGTCCTGGCTTGGGTATAGGTATCATATCTCACACTTCAATCGTCCTGGCTTGGGTATAGGTATCATACCCCACATTCAGTATTCAGTCGTCGTCCACGAAAGTCCTTTTACGGTAGACAGCACCAAGTGCAAACACACTCCTCCAAATAATCCTGAATTGTAAATCCACCAATATTGACAGAGGTCGAAGTTACTGTACGCAGCCTAGAGAACAAGAATATTGTCAATTAAGTAATGCTCTGACAGAATAGAATAATATGCTTTACTACCATACAATTGGAATAAAATATCAGACATACCTTCAACAGACCTATAATTCGATATAACCGATCAACTTTTGATGAAGCAATTTTCGTCACTAAAAAAAAAAATCTAAAAGCCGAAAGGGACTTGAGAAATAAAATTACTAGTTTAGAGAAATAGGTGGGTGAATACTTTTTAAATGTTTCAAATGAAAAACTGAATGACCTGACACAATCAAGAAAGATTTTAAAACGATTTGAGACAAAGATTCAGGGCATTATTGGACGAACAAAGCTAAATCTAATAATGAAAGTGAAAAAAGGTGAAAGTCTTGAGAAAATAAATTATACAAACTTTCAAGTAATCTCACAACAGGATTGGCAAAAACTTAAATAACACAAACGATATACTGAAGGAACAGAAAACATATTATAGTGAATTGTACAAAAACACACAAAGAGAAAGTGTAGAGAATTATCTAAATGACAAACACACTATCGGACAAAGAAGCACAATATATGAAGAAATCACAAATGCGTTCAGAAATACTGAAAACTCGGAGAGTTGGATGGACTTTCGGGGGAGTTCTATAATTGTTTTGGAAACAAATTTGGGAGGTTTGTTTTGCAGTCAGCTAACGCTGGCTTTGATAAACGAGAACTGGCCATTTCATTTATTTACGATTTATCTTAAGTTGGATACAAGATTAGTTCATCTTGTATTGCAAATAGAATCAAATTAACACTGAACAACTTTATCAATGAAGACCGGAAGATATTTATTCCAGTCAGATGCATAACAGAGGATATAAGATTAGTATACGATCTACTGGTTAAAACAAAACGCAAAGATATCCCTGGACTTTTACTATCAATAGATTTCGAAAAAGCTTTTGATTCTATATCTTGGGATTTTATAAATGAAACTGTCAAAGGTTTTAATTTCAGAGAATCTATTCAAAGTTGGCTAAAATAATTCTACGACAATATTCAAATTGGCATCATTCAGAACGGATGTGTATTTCTCTTTCTTGATATAACTAGAGGTGACCGACAGGGTGACCCAATATCCCCTTACTTATTTCTACTCTGCACAGAAGTATTGGGTAAAAATATTAGAGACAATGAAAATATTGAAGGATTGGTAATAAGGAAGATATAATATAAAATCAGTCAATATGCAGAAGAGTCTCAGCTAATTCTTGACTGTTCTGAAAAATCTTTAAGAGAGGCACTGCGCTGCTTAAAAGAATTCTATAAATTTACTGGCTGAAAAATTAACAATAATAAAAAACACACGCGATGAGGATTGGATCCTTGAGTACTGTGGAAACAACACTCAGTCAGGATGTAAATTTGCCTTGGGTAATCGAGATTATAATTTTGGGAATAAAACGCAGTGATATGGACTTTCATGATATATGGAAGATGAATTACCTTTATAAGTTGAACGATTTTAAAAAAGAACTCTCGAGAAGGAAGCTTAGAAATCTCACACTGTTTGGTAAAGTAACGGTCATCAAGTTCCTAGTCCTATCCAAACCCGTCCACCTATTCATTTCCTTTGCAAACCCACCAGAAAGTAATCCGAAAGAGCTGAACTCTATTCTTTTTAAATTCATGGAATGGCGGAACTGACAGAATTAAAAGGGTTCTTGATTGATTGATTGATTGTTTATTCACCATATATAAATAAAGACAGAGATATGGTATGTGAATAAATAAAAATATGGCGGGAATAAATTACAACGCATATAAGGGAAGTGGGAAGAGGTGCCGACATACTGACAGAGTCACATGACTTCACAGTATAGTCTTCTGGTTAACCTAAAACCCCAGAGGGCTTGTTATATCCCATAAAATAATAATTGTTAGTGATTATACCAGCTCGAAAATAAGACAATAGGAGTTGAAGATACTCTCAAATTTAAATATGTGAATTAACAATGGTGATGCACCCAGCTCTATAGTTGTTAACTAAGTACATTTGAATTAAACTAAATATATAAGATAGGGCTTTGTGGAATTGATAAGGTACACGTGTTTTACATAAAATAAGTTTGTCTCAAGGTCAGTATTGGAGCGACTAATGGCCAAGAAAATGATGTCGGTGTGTGCAAAAGTGGCAAAATGTGAAAATATAATATGAATACGCCTTCGAGTTTTGAATGGATTGACTATTCAGAAAACAAGTAGATTTTCATTCGAAATTTGAAAAGTGACTGAGATAAACATGATTTTAAGTCAGACGGTAAGGCGTTCCAAATACGCGAAGCCTTCGTCTTGGTACACTAAAATTATAGATTTGATTGCACTCTCGGTCGATATAGATTAAGACTAGCTTGTCGTGTTGGGTAAGAGTGGACTTCCGAAAGTTTTGTGAAGTAGTTTAAGAATTTGATCGGAATTGAGACGGAATTGTAGAGGAATCTATGGGTGAATAATAAAATCAAATAACTATTTATTTGACAAAACGGCAGGATGTTCGACTGCTCCAATAAGGGAGTAGAACTGACGTATTTGTTACTTTTGGTTATAATACGAATAAGCTGTTTTTTGTAGCAGCACAAGTGGTTTTAGATGAGTAGGAAAAGTGTTTCCCCAAATCAAATTACAATAAGATAAATAAGAGTAAAATAGCGAGTAGTACAACATAATCAAAGTTTTTCTGTTGAGGCAATTTCGTACATTGTTAATGACGCCAATATTTCTTGAAAGTTTAGAAGAGAGTTCGTAAATGTGTTTGCCAATTCAATTTATCATTAAAATGCATCCCAAGGAATTTCAAACTAGTAACAGATTCTATCTCGGCACCAAATATTGAAACCTTCGGTATATTTGTATAACGCGATCTATATGGTTTAAAAAATATAAATTTGTTTTTTTCACATTCAAAGACAATTTATTACAGGAGAGCCAACCATGAAGTTTTTCAAGTTCACGAGACATAAGCTCGGCTAGTCTAATTGGATCTTTATCTGAGAGTGAAGCACTTGTATCATCTGCAAAGAGATTAATATCTAAGATAGATGTGGCCTTGGTTATGTCATTTATGTATAATAGAAAAAGTATTGGACCCAGTATTGACCCTTGTGGTACACCCGTGTTAATAGGATTAAACGAGATATTGTCCCTTTGTATGATACACATTGAGATCGAGCAGATAAATAGCTGCGGAACCAGTTGTTTGCTACACCACGAAAACCATAATAATCGAGCTTATGTAGGAGAATCTCGTGATTTACCGTGTCAAAAGCTTTGGATAAGTCTAAAAAAGTGGAGATACTATATTGTTTCAATTCTTTGACTGCAATAAGTTTGTCGTATAAAGAAAGAACATAAAGGAAGGTAGAATGGTTAGCTCGGAAGCCATATTGATTTGGGGATATGATCATCTCTGATTCCAAAAAGGTAATCGTCCTTAAAACAACGACCTTTTCAAAAACTTTACTAAAGCAAATGAGAACAGATATTTTCAGCAAGTGTTTTGTTTCCAGACTTATTAACAAGAGTGACAGTGGGAACATATCCATTTTGAAATGACAAGTTGATAATGTGTGATATGGGGTAGAGATTAAACTGAAGATAGGCTTTATTATAGTACAGACACTATTAATTTCGGACGGAATGCAAGGTTCAAACGAGAAATCGTTATTGTAGGATTGGTCTAGATACGCAGTGAAATCATTCTGAGTTGTAGGAATTTTAGAGGCAAGATCAGAGGCAATAGAAGAAAAGTAGTCATTGAAGTTTGTGGCGATCTCGGTTGGATTAGTTACTTCATCTCCATTAAAATGAAAGAGGCTTGGAAGAGAGTTCGATTTTTTTCGACCTAACAATCCGTTTATAACCCTCCAGGTTCCCTTAATATCATTATATGCTTCATTAAATTTTCTTCGTAATATTTGTTTTTAGCTAGTCTAAGAGTATTATTAAGTTTATTCCTATACAATTTGTATTCGCGTCACAGGAGTATAAGCATGAGGGATAAGAGTGTTTAAGTTGAAATACCTTAGTTAGTCTGTAAAGGTATTCTGAATAATAAAGATTATTTCACAAGAGGGGAAATGGCAAAATATTATTGGGTTTGAAAACTACGAGAATTTAACTTTGGAGCAGAATACTTTAAAATGTTGACAGATAACTTCGAAAACCAATTTTGAAAATATACATTCCAAGCTTGGTATTGTTAGCAAAACGTAATGAAAGGAAAAACAATTGAACATATATTAAACGAACCATTATGGAAAAATCAACATTTTCTGGTACCAAATTTATACATCGAACAATGGTAAAAAAGGGGAATTAGAGATTTAAGAGAGATTATCAGTAACGAAGGAAAGTTAATGGATTTCACTTACTTGAAGCTCACTTACGGGACAAAGGGAACCTTTCTTGATAATAATAAAGTAATTCCTAAAAAATGGAAAGAAGATTTGGACAAAAAATACTCCCCCATTAACAAATATAATCCCCAATTTAACCAATATTTAAGAATATTGACAAGGCAAGTGAAGGGTTGCAGGAGGTTTTACGATGATTTGAACAATAGTACACACATAATTGCCAACGCTTGTTCCATATGGGAGAAATATTTAAATAAAGAAAGGGAAATAACTTGGAATAACGTATTTATTTCAATTGTACAGAGCACTAGGTCCACCGAACTGCCAGATTTTCAATTTATTGAATATTGAGTACAAACTTTTTTCTACATAAAATAAGACTGTGAATGCCCTATGTGTTCTTTGCAATGAGACACTATTGAACATGTTTTCGTAGAATTCGAAATAGAAGGCAAGCTTTGGCAAGATCTAGCAAATTAGTGTAAAATGTTAGAAAGCTAAGAGGTAGTATTTCTGCGGATAAAAAATTATATTGGGCTGGAGTCGGGAACAAGAAGGTATGAGCAAATTTACGCTGCTCACAAAGGAATACATTTGTAGAACAAAGTTGAAAGACTCAACTAAACTTAAAGGCCTTAATACTTCTATTCAACTGTTCTTACAAAACGAAACTCTATACAGCAAATGTTGAAGATCAGATGGGAAATTTCAATGAAAATGGGCTTCTTTTCCATCACTATTTTAGAGAATTAAAGTAAACTGACTGCTTTATCCAAAGTTTGCCTATAGTATAATTAAATTGGTATTACTTGAAATATAGCATTATGCATGATGGGGAAACACGAATCCTAAGTTACGATATGTTTTAACAACATATGTTTGTCAGTAATATATGTGTATATAAGTTTTCAGGTACATATATAACTATCAAGACGTATCTATCTATGTATATGCTTGTCATTATTATTAAGTATATGAATGTATATGTGGCACCAGAAATGAAAAAAAATGTTATCAAAAAGTCTAAACAGACTTGACATGAAAACAATGTTTCTCACAAGAGAGAACAATTTTGCAGTTTTTCCTTGGGACAAGGTGATAGACGATGGACGACTTTGTTCAAATTAACCATTCAAAACTGTAGATACTTGATTACTAGACCAACCATGACTGGCAACAGTGCAAATGTAATTTGGCAACGATATTATTTTCCAGAAGCTGACAGTTTATCTCCTACTTGTATCTCCATGTGGAAGAAAAAAGGTTCTGATCAAGGGAGTTAACTCACTCGTGTTATCTAGAAGCAGCTGAGATCAGTCATATACGATATATATATTTGTACCGAAAGGACAATTTTTGGTCACATTTTGCTCAAATTCGTCAATTGTTCGAGAAAAAACCCCCATAAGCGTATTCAGTGAATACTATCGCTTCCGTCTGAGGTAGATACATTTCTTATTAGCCGTTAACATTTCATTTAGGGTAGAAGTTATTTGATACCTAGTGGAGCCGATTGTCACTAACGCATACGCTTCAACGTGAATGAAGGGTGGATATTTTCGTTCGTATTGAAATCTTTATAATATAAATGATAGATTGGCCTTGGCATTATACAGGTACGCCTCTCTTATGGGCAACATAATGAGCAACGAAGCGATGGAATATTTGAAAGCCTACAAAACGTTCGTGACATATACCGGCAATGTTAATGCTGCAAGTAGCCTGCCGGTACCTCTGCGCAAACCGGGTTCTGGTGAAACATCTAACATGCGAATTGTTAGAGAAGGATTTGATGCAGTCCCCAAAAAGCTGACCCAGCAATTCATTGACGCAAGTCACAAGTGAGTATGGCTATTGTAATCTCGGGCGTTTATTGAATCACTGACAACGTTCCGTTAGTTGCTTCTTATTCCACTTAATCTTGAGCTTGGGGCCGTTTGAACATCGTATAGTATAAAGTTTTCCATTTAGAAACTCATTAGAAAAGAAGAATACCAATTAACAAAGATGGAAACTCCGTGGTTCATATTCACAATGATAGAAACTACCTGGTTCATATTAACAATGATAGAAACTACCTTGTTTATATCAACGATGATAGAAACTACCTGGTTCATATTAACAGTGATAGAAACTCCCTGGTTCATATTAACAATGATAGAAACTCCCTGGTTCATATTAACAATGATAGAAACTGCCTTGTTTATATCAACGATGATAGAAACTACCTGGTTCATATTAACAATGATAGAAACTACCTTGTTTATATCAACGATGATAGAAACTACCTGGTTCATATTAACAGTGATAGAAACTCTCTGGTTCATATTAACAATGATAGAAACTCCCTGGTTCATATTAACAATGATAGAAACTACCTTGTTTATATCAACGATGATAGAAACTACCTGGTTCATATTAACAATGATAGAAACTACCTGGTTCATATTAACAATGATAGAAACTACCTCGTTTATATTAACAATGATAGAAACTCCCTGGTTAATATTAACAATGATAGAAACTCCCTGGTTCATATTAACAATGATAGAAACTACCTTGTTTATATCAACGATGATAGAAACTACCTGGTTCATATTAACAGTGATAGAAACTCCCTGGTTCATATTAACAATGATAGAAACTCCCTGGTTCATATTAACAATGATAGAAACTACCTGGTTCATATTAACAATGATAGAAACTACCTGGTTCATATTAACAGTGATAGAAACTACCTGGTTCATATTAACAATGATAGAAACTACCTGGTTCATATTAACAGTGATAGAAACTCCCTGGTTCATATTAACAATGATAGAAACTCCCTGGTTCATATTAACAATGATAGAAACTCCCTGGTTCATATTAACAATGATAGAAACTACCTGGTTCATATTAACAGTGATAGAAACTCCCTGGTTAATATTAACAATGATAGAAACTCCCTGGTTAATATTAACAATGATAGAAACTCCCTGGTTCATATTAACAATGATAGAAACTCCCTGGTTCATATTAACAATGATAGAAACTCCCTGGTTCATATTAACAATGATAGAAACTACCTGGTTCATATTAACAATGATAGAAACTACCTTGTTTATATCAACGATGATAGAAACTACCTGGTTCATATTAACAATGATAGAAACTACCTTGTTTATATCAACGATGATAGAAACTACCTGGTTCATATTAACAATGATAGAAACTACCTTGTTTATATCAACGATGATAGAAACTACCTGGTTCATATTAACAATGATAGAAACTACCTGGTTCATATTAACAGTGATAGAAACTACCTGGTTCATATTAACAATGATAGAAACTACCTGGTTCATATTAACAATGATAGAAACTCCCTGGTTCATATTAACAATGATAGAAACTCCCTGGTTCATATTAACAATGATAGAATCTACCTGGTTCATATTAACAGTGATAGAAACTCCCTGGTTAATATTAACAATGATAGAAACTCCCTGGTTAATATTAACAATGATAGAAACTCCCTGGTTCATATTAACAATGATAGAAACTACCTGGTTCATATTAACAATGATAGAAACTACCTTGTTTATATCAACGATGATAGAAACTACCTGGTTCATATTAACAATGATAGAAACTACCTTGTTTATATCAACGATGATAGAAACTCCCTGGTTCATATTAACAATGATAGAAACTACCTGGTTCATATTAACAATGATAGAAACTACCTGGTTCATATTAACAATGATAGAAACTACCTGGTTAATATTAACAATGATAGAAACTCCCTGGTTAATATTAACAATGATAGCAACTCCCTGGTTCATATTAACAATGATAGAAACTCCCTGGTTCATATTAACAATGATAGAAACTACCTAGTTCATATTAACAATGATAGAAACTACCTTGTTTATATCAACGATGATAGAAACTACCTGGTTCATATTAACAATGATAGAAACTACCTTGTTTATATCAACGATGATAGAAACTCCCTGGTTCATATTAACAATGATAGAAACTACCTGGTTCATATTAACAATGATAGAAACTACCTGGTTCATATTAACAATGATAGAAACTCCCTGGTTCATATTAACAATGATAGAAACTACCTGGTTCATATTAACAATGATAGAAACTACCTGGTTCATATTAACAATGATAGAAACTACCTTGTTTATATCAACGATGATAGAAACTACCTGGTTCATATTAACAATGATAGAAACTACCTGGTTCATATTAACAATGATAGAAATATTATACAATGATAGAAACTACCTGGTTCATATTAACAATGATAGAAACTCCCTGGTTCATATTAACAATGATAGAAACTACCTGGTTCATATTAACAATGATAGAAACTACCTTGTTTATATCAACGATGATAGAAACTACCTGGTTCATATTAACAATGATAGAAACTCCCTGGTTCATATTAACAATGATAGAAACTCCCTGGTTCATATTAACAATGATAGAAACTACCTGGTTCATATTAACAATGATAGAAACTACCTGGTTCATATTTGACGCATACTTCTATTCTGGTGGCATTTAGTCTTATGCTAAAACAGTATTTCAACTACCGACGCTTTGTATGGATGACGGATACGATGAGTGTATTTGAGAAAATAGTATTCCACAAAAAAAAATCGACAAACTGAAGCGAATCTTGATTAGAATAAGTAGGCTAGTAGTAGAGAAAGACAGAGTTATTTTTCCCTGAAATTATGCAAATTCCTAAGATCAATGCGCGCAGATTTGCACTTAATATACTACTTTCCCTCAAGTAAGTCCTGGCAAGGATCGATGTCAGTCGGCAGAAGAAATGAATATGCTGCATGTATGTATAACTGATTTCACATGCTACAAGTGGTGTTTTTCTTGTCTATTTAGCAACAAGGTGAATTTGAACCGAAGAGTAGATCAAATTAGAAAGGTGAAAATTGGGAAGAAGAAGTTTTACAAATTGACAATATTCAACACTACAACTGATCAAGGCATCATAAGAGATGTTACGGTAAGTCTGTACTATCATATCTGAACAATTTTATTAACTACGTATGCTGGTTGATTGGTAACATGTCGTCTTTCTTGAGACCCAGAGTATTGCTGCATGCTGTTATTTGACCAATTATCGTTTATCTACCCGAGGGTATATCGTGTGCCTATTAATTCCGAGACACTTTTAATTCTCATTATCTCGCTCCATCTTGTACGTGCTGAGCTAGAATGAGCTCATGTTAATGACCTCATCTTGTACTGGCATAAAACCCATCCATCGGGCGGGGATAGAGGATAAATGTGAACATGTGTACTGCAGAATATAAACAGATTAATTACCTCCGGAAGTCCGAATATCTACTTTCCCATTCAGTATTATTTATGTAGAAAGGGAATATTTTATTGTCGGACAACGGTTGATGGAGTACTGAACCTTTGCACAGGTACATTTAATGTTTCCGGCATCCATTGGTCGTTAAATGTCATTTTGCATTTACCCCAGGCAATCCCCCTACAAAACCACCACATGCACTTCCAATGGAGATAGATAGATGTACACCTGTTATGTTAACATCAGTTGCATGTTCCTGACCCCCATTGGGCTTCATCACTTTTTGCTGTCTCAAGATTTCATAGCTATCGTGTTTACGGCCTTTTGACCAAAGAAGATTAGAACGTTAGATACATATTGAATTTTTTTTATGTCACTCCAATTGTTGCCGTCAGCCATCTTGGATTTGGATTTTTATCAATTAGATCTTGCCCGGACATCAAGTCGATGCTGATGACAAATTAGAATTCCCTATAAATCAGTGCCGTTCGACATGTGCTATAGTCTTGGAATTTGGTATGCAATAAACCATTCCATGCAAATTCTGTTTTTCGTTCAACTAACATTTTAACAACATCATCACTTTTCCCCCCTCTGATCAGTTTTCCCCCCATTAATATCATTATCACTATTAACTTACTACATGCACACCTTTCTTTGTATCATTTTCTGCACCTTAACATTTCACTGGAAAAGTATTTTCAACAATTCAGTCTTGTACCCCAACTTCATTTCAACTTCACTGTTAACATCTTAACCATATCTGGTCTGGATTATTTTTCTTGCCCTTTGAGCTACGGGGCTGAAACTTGCAAGCTCTATCAGAAAATGTAAAGAAATCCAAGATGGCCGCTTTGATGACGTCACAGTAACGTTATTTTCAAAAAGGCATTTTTTGGTAGACTTTTCCGTCGGATTTTTCTAATTTTTGTGTATTAATTCCTCCGCCAAAACTGCATGATAAATAGGCAAATAATAATCTGATGTGGAACAAAATAATTTCTGCCCAAATTTCGTTGCGCAAAAGCAGAAATTTTGATGAAAATGACGAAAACATCACTTTTCTATTACCTCACGTGGCCGCCGTCTTGAATTTACCCATGATCTTCTGCTTGGGGTCATGCAAATAGGCTCAAAATGACTCCAATATAATAAAACTTCATATTTAGTATCATAATTTTTTCTGTAATTTAATCGTTTGACATATCTAAATGTCAACTGAAAAAATACTCCTTTCTCAGAAATGGAATTGGTATATGTCTAAATTTCATAGCTCAAAAACATTATTTAAAGCTTCCTTATTTATTGATATGAAGCCAGAGGGCCCCACTTCCGTTTGAAGAGTACCTCATTGTTATTTTTCGAGGCTATGTATTTCTCCACGTCTCTCCTCTTTAGTATCATCTGTTTTACTCCATCGAAACTCGGTTTCACATTACGACATCGGCAGGCGTATATATATTTTTTGGAAAGTAACATTATGTAGTTAACCAGTATTGCCCATAATAACTTGGGATACCGAAGGTTTCTCCATGGAAATTTCAAGGTTCACAGCCCAATTATGGAGATTGCTCCATATGTCTTTGTAATAGATACAGTGGTAAAATAAATGAATGAGGGTTTCTTTTTCCTGACCACAGAGCGTACAGGAATCGGAATCGGTCCTACCCCACAGTTTCAGGAGATAATTTGTGACTAGGATCCGGTGTACTATTTGATACTGGAAGTACTGCAGCTCGGTTTCATTTGTTGTAATACATATATTGCTATAAATCGTCGACCATATTAACCCATTTATGTTTAATTCATCTTCCCATTTTTGCTGATTCTTATTAGGTTTTACCTCATACTTTTCCAGTAATAATTTATATACAAATTTTACACACTTTTGCCTAATTAATCTTGTATATATATCCAGATATATATGATTTTTGACGAAATTTCCGCTTTATATAATTCCTTTTTTCGGTTGGTATGTTATGGATTATGGCACAGTGAAGAATAAAATCAGCCCCTTTGATTCCGTAGTTGTTTTAAAGTTCCTTGAACGAAAGGAATGCTATGCCATCCTCGTTTAAAAGATCACTTATACGAGAAATTCCGCATTCTGACCACTTATGTAAATCTCTCCATTCTGATTTTGGAGCCAGATCAAACAAGAGACTGTTAAAGGCAATATAGTTATTATTATTTCCCTCATTGCAAAATGCCCACGCCTTGAGAGTGTCGTACCAAAAAGGATTGTTAATGTCCTTCAGAATACTGTTAATACTTGCTGCATCCAGGTTCCATACATTGCGTCCTACCGGTTGGAAGATTTTATTTACTAATGTACTAAGAACACTTTGACTGTCGGATATTCTTTTGACCCACTTTATTTTTAAATACGATGCAAAAGATTTTATGTGTATCATATTCAGTCCCCCGTTACTTTTGTCTGAGATGATCGTTTTCCGTTTAATTTTATCAGGCTTCCCGTTCCATATAAAGCTGAACAAGGTTTTTTTCTAAATCAGTTATGAAAGATAAGTCAGGATCTGGCGGGACAGATAATAGACTAAAAGTGGTATAACAAATGTTTTGATGATTGCGATCTTGCCTATCGGAGTTAAATTCCTTCTATACCAGCTTCCTAGAATTCTTTTAATTGACGCCAATTTTTCGTTATAATTTTTGTTAACGGTTTCTGTTACCGTGGGATAAAACCAGATTCCTAGTAATTTAAAACCTCCGGGATCCCAATTGATTCTATAATGCCGGCAAAGCTTGGCTGTACTTCCCTTTCTCCGTCCAATCCAGATAGCCGTGGATTTATCCACATTTAACCGGAGACCAGACGAAGTTGCGAACATGTGAAGGAGACCCATAGCTCTTTCAAGTGACTCTCTAGATCCGTCCAGTATAAGAGTAGTGTCGTCTGCATATTGTTGGATTTTTATTTCAGAATTTTCGATTTTTATTCCCTGTATTGCATTATCTTGTTTAATAGCAATGGAGAGTGTCTCGGCAACCAGAATGAAGAGATAAGGAGAAATTGGGTCCCCCTGTCGACAACCCCGATGGAGTCTAAAGAATTCAGAAATAAACCCATTATTCATGACACCGCTTTTTGATTGATTCTGGAAGGTTTTTATCCACCGGATTAAGTCAACTCCGAAATTGAAAGAAACAAGCGTTTTCTCGATATAATCCCAGGAAACAGAGTCGAAAGCCTTCTCAAAATCTATTAAAAATAAAAGACCTGGTATGTCATTTTCCTCTGTGTAATTCATTAGATCAAATAAAAGTCTGGTAATTTCCCCGATAAAACGCCCCTTCATAAAACCCTTTTGCGCTTCGTCGATGATTGATGATAACATTTCTCGGATTCTGTTGGCTATACTAGTAGATATAATTTTATAGTCTATGTTCAGTAGAGATATAGGGCGCCAGTTCTTTAATAATTTTCTGTTCTTACCTTCTTTTGGTAAGCATGTAATGTACCCTTGTTGTTGTAGGGTTGAAAGTGTTCCTGTTTCAAATGCCTGTTGAGCGGACCGTAAGACAAAAATTCCAAGTTCTTCCCAGAAGCAAGAGTAAAATTCTGCAGGATATCCGTCGGAACCTGGCGATTTTCCAGTTTTCATTTGTCGAACAGCTTTAGTTAGTTCACCTAAAGTAAGCGGACCTTCACAGGAGTGTTTTTCTGCTTCTGTTAGTTTCGCAGTGTGGTTTAAAAAGATATGATCATTTGAGTCGGTTGTTTCCTGTCTCGCGCAATATAACTTCTCATAGAATTGTTTTAGTTCCTTCAAAATTTCGTCTGACTGATCCACGATTCCGGTATTGGTTTCTATTTCTGATATGGTTTTGATTATGTTGTTTTTTTTCTAGAGAGCAGAAGTTTTTTTCCCCATTTTCAATCCAATTTGCTTTTGACCTAATTATAGCCCCTTCGACTTTCTAGTTCCTTGCTTCCTCGAGCTCTTTTTTCTTTTGATCTAGTTTTTCTTTGCTTTTATCTTTGTCTACCGTTGATATTTTGCATAGTTCATTTTCTAAAATGAGTATTTCATTTTCTATGTTCTTTTGTGCCTTTACTTTCTCCTTCCTCTTTGCCACCGGAAACGGAATAGTTACGCTTCTAATTTGTGTTTTGTGGTCGCTCATGTTTAAGTTTACATTTGCCAGGTCTTCAATATCACCCGACACGTAACATTGGGCAATTGCTTCTTTGATAGTTTGTTTTACTAATGTGATATACTCGGGATCGTCGAGAAGAGTTGTGTTGAACTTCCAATATTCTGGTCCGCGTGGGCGACGAGCAAAGCAATATTTGATGCTGACAAAAGCATGGTCGGACCGATAAGATATTCCGATATCCGCCTTTGCACCTAAAATAACAATATCTTCTGAGATCAAAAAATAGTCAAGGCGACTCTGCTTAATGCCCGAGCTTGTGTTTTGCCGCCAAGTAAAGCGGCGACAAGTTGGATTTTGTCTTCTCCAGATGTCTTCTAGACCTAGCCGTACTTTAGCATCCAGGACTTCTAATCTGGCTTTCGGGTTGTTGATCCGCACATAGTTACTAGTGTCCACAGAGAAATCCTGAACTAAATTCCAGTCGCCGCAGGTAAGGATCGTATCATTTTCCATTTCTTTTATGGACTGAAAAAAGTTTTTTTATAAAATTCGGGGTCGTCGACATTGGGACCATATACATTAGCTAGGGTTAGTTTAGTGTCCTGTATAGTGATGTCTAGTACAATGTATCTGCCATCTTGATCTTGTTTAGATTGATGAAAAGTAACATCGAGGTTGTCCCTGAACAATATGGCGACACCTGTGCTGTTTGATTTTCCGTGACTATAAAAACGTGTGTACTTCTGACCCCAGTCCCTCTCCCACGAGATCTCTGTTTCTGTAGAGCCATGGGTCTCCTGGAGACAGATAATATCGCATTTTTTTCTTTTTAAGCCAATGAAACACGTCGACCCGCTTCTTCTGATCAGAGTGGAGCCCTCTGACGTTCATACTGAGTAAAGTTACGTCACTGAAGACTGGTAAACGACACAAACATATTCATGGATACCGATGGGTTTCAACAAGATGTTATTTGTTCCCAGCTTTGTTAGTAAAACAGGACAGGCAGTGTTACAACATACAGACAGTAAATACAACATTCCACAGCAAACACGGAAAAAATTGGTGGCTTGACCCGCGCCAAAAATATAATTGTAATTCTCACCATGACAGTTGTGAGATCAGTTATAGACATAGTCCCTCTAATAAATGAGAGTTCACATGCTTAAACCATTTCAGAAGACTCTCACTGAATAGAGAACGGAATGATTAGAGAGTAATGGGTGTATATTATTTCTAATCGATACTGTGTATATTTAATTTATAATTAATAAAATTTGTATCATAGTGAAAGGCCATAGATAAGCGTATTAAAATGTCCTTATTAAGCGATCCTCGTAACGACCCTGATGAAGAAGAAAGTAAGGAACGCGCACTGTTTTTTGTCATTTGTGACAGCATAAGATTTGCTTAAAAAACACGTTAATTAATTGTCTATGCCATAACTTCCTCGGAAATACTGCTTAGGTATTGCAGCATGTTTGTGGTATAAGTTTAATATCTGGGAGCAGTTTAACTTGAAAACCTAATATCCCCCAAAATCGGGCCACGTTCACAAACAAATACATATGCGGTTCAACCGTTATTGCGTCAATTTACTTGGCACGTCGTTACTTCCTGGCTATGGCAGGGATTTATGCGAACAATAGACCTATTTCTTATACTCACAAACAGTTGGCCAGACGAGGCGTACTTACAAGGCCTATTGTTGTCTCATCAAAAGAGTTAGGTGGACTGAACTGTGTACACTATATGAATTAGTACTGAGCACGGTTGATAGTCCCTCATTATTGTGTTTGCAAGAGAACAAAGTGATTGTGAGCAAGCTTGACCTAGAAAATTCACTCAAATGATGCATTTAAGGCCGAGATACTACTTAAAATTTTAAACTTATCTGACATATTCAAATTTTGTTTTTCTTGGTTTGACAAAGTTGGCCAGATTTTTATGTCTTGCCGTGCAGATTTGATAAGAGGAAACATATACATTTAATATTGATAATGATACCGACTAAAAGAATATTGGACAATACATACTTTGTACAAGACATACATGTATAGCAGAGGCAATTCAAACCAGCCCATATCCAAACTGACACATGTGCGAGGGCTTTCTTTAGGAAAACACGCTTATAATTTAATGACAACAAAATGATAAATTTGCTGCAGTATCGATATGTTAACACGACTGATATGTTCTCGATACAAAGTGGTCTGGGCTGGTTTGATATTAGTAACTAGATTCCTTGACACAATTGACACAAAAAATCTTATTCCACATATTGACATTATATTAGCAATGCGACATACACTCTGGTAGCGCAATGCGTTAACCATATGATAAACCGACCAAAAACTGACACGTATGAACGCCACGAACATAAAAGTCAATACGGATGTTAACGGATGATGATAAAAACGTAGACATTTAGCTGCCTTTTCAGTTTTATCTGATTTTCAATATCAATAAGACTCATATGTATGGCGATATATGGCCTTATCTCTTTTGCAGTGCTGGTCCGTCCGTCCGTTCTTCCGTTGCATTTTGCCGTACGAAAATTAAGTAATATTTGTGATGAGAAATTAAACCATGAACACGATCGGCTCCATTATGACACTGCAAACTGCGGCTCTGAAGACAAACGGTCTTGATTGTGACGTAGGAAACTGACTCTTGGAAGAAAGACTATATTAAATTGCATTCTGCCTTACAGAGAGAAACTAATATTTGCCATGAGAAATTAAGCCTTTTACAGGATTGGATTTTATTGTGACGCTGCAAAGTGCCGCTCACAAGAATGATGATCCTCAGTGTGCTGTTTGCATACTGCCGCTTTCAAGAAATAAGATCTTAAATTTTTCATTGTGCCGTTGCATTCTGCCGCACAAAAACTCAGTATGGTAATATGTGAATATATGCCGCTTGGAAGAAAGATTATATTAAATTGTTCATTATGGCATTGCATTCCATCGTACAGAGAAAAAAAACATGCGATGACAAATTAAGTCCTTCAAATCTTAAGTTTCGTTCTGACGGGAATAAATACTCTGCAAATTGCTGATTTAAAAGACAACACCCTGCAAAATAAATCCTTAATATTACTGGTTTATATTATGCTGCAGCTGGGGAAAAAAATATTTCTGACGACAAGCCTTTAATATGTTTAGGGAAAGGATGCTTCTCTCGTGCTCACTTACATGAAGTATCGACCATGGCCTGGGATTTTTTGGACCTAGTTATTTGTCCTAGTCCTATATCCTTGGGTCAAGCGCTACCAGAAAATGTAAAACATCCTAGTCACACTGATGACGTCACAACTAGGTCGTTTTCAAAAACTCGCATTTTTGGGGTAGATGTTTTATCAGATTTTTTATTTTTTTTATTTGATTAATTTCTCAAAAAAACAACAACAACAATATCCTCGGATTGGAAATAAAATAGTGTTACTGATAGAAATAAAATGCTCCCTCTCGCAAAGGCGGTATAGGTAGTTGAGTTTTTTATTCCGATTATTGATTCAGTCTTTCTAATTTGTCAGCGTGGATAACAGTGAGGTGTGTTCAACAAATGAACACAAATTAATATGTAGTATGGTGTTACGGAAGTTGGCATGGTCATATGGAATATTCAGGACATGTCTGTTGAAGCTGGTGAACTGATTTTTATGGTAGTAACATCTTTTCAGGCAATCGCGGAGATAATGTCTTGCACACGAACTGTGCTAATCAATGGAAGAACAAGGTCATGATGATACGATATAAATTAATAGTTAAGCGTTACGGATCTGTTGCTTTATTACAGAGTGGCTTATCTGCTGGAGTTATAATGGTTAAAAATCCCCTTTAGACAGCAGTAATATCTGCAAAGCAACTGCTTATTGAATATGTATTTTCCACCTCTCCGTCAATTATACATCTCTGCTCGCATTGGCTACTCACCATTCCAGTATCATTCCACAGTTTAGGATGGAATTGGACACTCCTTCTACCCCCAATCAAACGATTCATGTCATCTTTAACCCATAGATGAGCTACGCTTAACTATGGCTAGCCATATAGCGTGGGCGGCTCGATCCACCTCAACCACACTAGCCATGTAGAGTTTAGGTCGCAGTTTGGCTATTCGCTTCCTCGCAAATCCACTGACACATCAACGACGTGTACCCAACACATTTCCATCAACCTACGCATCACACGCATTCTATGTTGGCGTTGGACAATCTGCCCCCAATGTCATGTTTGAATCGTAGATTGGCTAGTCATGCTACCGTCAATCGGGCTAATCATATAGAGTTTAGACCGTGGATTGGCTGATCGTTCCACCCCAATCACACTAGCCATGCCATGTTTAGGTCGTGGATTGGCCACTTAATCAGGTCAGCCATGTAGACTAGCTCATAACATCGCGCAATTCAACACCATATCTTATGTACTCCATGGCCCCGTCTCTATGCCCACAGTACTATGATATGCAGCACAATTTAATACCAGCTCACACACATCCTAACACTGACATCAGAGGGTCATTAGGGTACTGACCACACCGGTCAATCATACTAACCAACCTGTTGAAACAATTAAAACACCAGGTCCTCTTTCATCCCTATGCAATTGCATTCCATAACTGATAAACACTGTACTCTTTGGATGTGCAGCGCAATTCAACACCATGTTCCATCACACAAATTCAACATCAGCCTGTCCCCAATGAGCACAAGTTACGTGGCCATAAGCGACCTCGAACAAGAATAAGTAATCTCTACTGAACGGGATCTCGGTTTGACCACAAGGTCAAAAGTGATCTCACATTTCCACCACACTTTTCCCACTTCATCCTCAACACTCGGACCGGATCTGTCCTTTCTATACTACTAACAGCCGAATTATTGTCTATCTTGGGGCCAAGTTTCATCAATGGCACAATTCTTGCACCTAACCGCTGCACCAATGTATACAGTTACATATCCGTTTGGAAGTGTTCGGCCAATGTCATTATTATAAATACCCCTTTCTTTTTACAGTCTCAAAGGAAAGAAATCTGTGCAGAGCAAGTCATCATCGCCGGTCCTCATCATGCTCTCGAACACCTCAAGTGGAAACCGTTACGAAAATATCCTGATGTCATAGAGGCCATGCATTCCGTTACTGGCGCGCATGTAATTAAGATCTTCATGGTTTACCCTGAGGCCTGGTGGGATAAATTGGATATGAACTACTCGTCTCTACACAGCGATCTACCTTTGAGACAGACGATGGAGTACGCCCGCTACCAGACGGAAGGCGGTCAGGAAAGGGCTATGTTATTGCACTATGCTGACGGGGAATCGACTGTCGATTACTGGGATGAACTGCGTAAATTCGAAGGTACGATCTCCTCAAATGCAGTTCCAGCTGGTCACGTTATAAGTAAGAAGGTTGCGGAGCACGTTCATTACCATTTGGCAGACCTATTTAAAATCGACGTTAAGGACATCCCCGCTCCACTCGACGGGGCCATGAGTGTGTGGCGAAGGAACAAGACGTATGGTGGAGCTTGGTACTTTTATCAACCCGGCTACAACTGGAACGACGTACGGCAACTCATGAGGCACCCATCAGAGAGAGATAAAGTTTATATAGTCTCCAACTCCTTCGGCGAGGACAGATTTGCAGGTTTTGTTGAAGGAAGCCTGTTGGCTGCAGAAAACGTTCTCAACGACTTCTTCCCTTGAAGTGGGGTTGATTCCATCCATGACCGTTTTAGGATTGCTATTCACGCGGAGAACAGGAACGGCAGCTGTTCAATACATGTGATCTCAAGATATTGAATGCATCTCAGTCATGCTGTTAATGTGACCATGTATTGAACATAATAGTATCACTGCTCATATAGTGGTCAAGTGTGCTCGAAGGAATAGATTGTAATAAAAACAGTAAATAAAGAATACCTAGAGATATTTAAATAGTTAGTTCAAATGTTCAAAGCGAAATGCGGTATTTCCATGAGAAAATTGGACGAGTATACATTCAATGACATAATTCTCTTTGTTTCCAATTATAATACTAACTCCAATCTTTCGTCAAAGACTTCACAGCTGGTCTTAAATGGAATATAAGGGTACATGTATATTGGGTAACATAATGAAGTCGTATTCATATTTATCTAGTCTTTTACCAATGTATTCAGAGGATAGCAAAAGAAATATTAAAATTGAGGCCTAAAATATATTTCTGGTAAATTTTGACTGACTGTTTGTAAACACTAGAATAATATAGCCATACATTGTGAACCTATCAGGTAGCACTCTCATCCAGATATATATGGATTAAATTGATGGGTAAATTAATTTACTCACACAATTGGATTCAACGGCGCTGAATGATGTGGGCAGTTCAGCACATGTACAGGTTGGCTATGCCAGTCGAGATGATTGGTCCCTGTCCAAGCACATGTACAGGGTGGCTATGCCAGTCGAGATGATTGGTCCCTGTCCAAGCACATGTACAGGTTGGCTATGCCAGTCGAGATGATTGGTCCCTGTCCAAGCACATGTACAGGGTGGCTATGCCAGTCGAGATGATTGGTCCCTGTCCAAGCACATGTACAGGGTGGCTATGCCAGTCGAGATGATTGGTCCGTGTCCAAGCACATGTACAGGGTGGCTATGCCAGTCGAGATGATTGGTCCCTGTCCAAGCACATATACAGGGTGGCTATGCCAGTCGAGATGATTGGTCCCTGTCCAAGCACATGTACAGGGTGGCTATGCCAGTCGAGATGATTGGTCCCTGTCCAAGCACATGTACAGGGTGGCTATGCCAGTCGAGATGATTGGTCCCTGTCCAAGCACATGTACAGGTTGGCTATGCCAGTCGAGATGATTGGTCCCTGTCCAAGCACATGTACAGGGTGGCTATGCCAGTCGAGATGATTGGTCCCTGTCCAAGCACATGTACAGGGTGGCTATGCCAGTCGAGATGATTGGTCCCTGTCCAAGATCAATTAGATCTTTTCTACATATTCTATATGAACTATGTCTGGACAAGTGGGCGGATGTGTGGACATTTCCCTGACGTCACTTATTCGGGGACAAAGTCATGGTGCTCATTCACAGTCGGCACGAACTTTTGTGGTGTGAGTTTTGCGGTATAGATGAGCTATTTCTGGTCAAATGGCTCGCGTGAAATGTCATCATGAAGCTGTCTTTGTGTAGAGTCAGACTGAGGTGGCGATTTTGTCCGGCCACGTCAGTCTGCGCAGGCGCAGACGAAAAGTATTAGAAAACGGCCCTTGGGTGGGAGGTTCGAAGTAGTTGAGGGCAATATTTTTTGGAGCAAATTGTAGAGTGTGGGTAATTAATTGATTTGGCTGATTCTTTAGAGTACGACGTGTGAGTTTCGGGAACATTGGTTAGCTTTCGCCGGTTAAGTCGTGGTGTGCATGCTCACTCCGTAGGAAGGCCCGTGGTGGGCATTTTCTGGTATAGATGAACCATATATGGTCCAAATGAGTGGTGTGCTGTGTCATATCGAAGCTATAGATTGGAGCATTATGTAAGAGATGGAAAATTTTTACGACGACTAGCGACTAAAAAGCAGGGAAATATTATGGAAAGGACAATTTTTAATGGGAGTTTTGGGGGTAGATAAGGCCATATTTTGTGGAACAATGTTGGTCGACTTTCACCTGTAAAGTCATGATGCGTATGCAGGCTCGGCAGGAAGTCCTGTGGTGAGCGTTCTGAGGTACACGTCGCCCATTCCTGCTCCAACTGGGTTGTGCCGGGTGTGATATTGAAGCGCACGTCGTGTATAGTCCGACTGTCGTGATGTTTGCTGGAATGACGTCTCAGAGAGCACGCTCTGTTGAGGGGGAGAAGAGAAAGATGGCATTTTGCGGCACACAGGGGTGTTTAGGCGATAGATGGACTATTCTTGCTCCAAATAGGTTATGGAGGGTTTGGACTTGAAACACTCGTGGTGTAAACTACGACTGGCCTGATTTTTATTGGAAATGGCTCATGTTGCGCATGCGCAGTTGTGGAAGAATCATGGTACTAGAGGTGGGAGATTTGGGCTATAGGTGAGCTATCCTTGTCCCCAACTGGTCGTGTAGGGTATCGCATTGAAAAGATAGTTACCTATCGTTAGTAGAAAAAGTACAGGGTGGTTCGAATACGCATTAGGATGAGTGGATGGCCCTCGGTCTTGTCGTATGCATGTATATCCTTATAGTTGGAGCGAGATGCAAGATGTGGAAAAAACTGACGACGTCTGGGTACTAAAAAGCAACCATATGATTCTACAGGAAAGCTTCCGTCGGCACCTCACATTCAGACCCGAGAATACGATGGATTATTGAAAGCAGCCTTAGTATCTCAACCGTGCTTTTATTGCAGATGTTCATGTGGAGATTATGAAGTATTCACATAGCCCCTAGCACCGGCTTAAGCGGAATTAGATACGCTAGATCGAGAGGTGTGATGACAGATCAGCTTGAATGAATAACTCACCTGATGTTAATGGATGAGTATTGTGGACGTCTGATGGAGTAAACGTCTCCGCATGGAGTGAACCTGGTAAATGCAAGAATCCAGAGAAAAACTAATCTGCAATGCCTGACGTCGTAAGACTTAAATTTTCCACTAAAACAATAAACCTGCATATATTTGTCAAATGACATGTACATAGGGGGGAGAGCTTTGGAGTAACAGTTCACTAGCAGAATCTGACCATATACAGGTAATATATAGTGATATCGTAGTGTCTGGTAAACGTGTGTTAACGCCCGTCTACGCCTAACTTAACTCTTCAATGCCCTAGTGAGATAGCTGAGAAGCTCTGATTCGTCTAGATATACCATAGAATTGAAAATAATGTTATGCGCAGGATCAATGGTCACCTCCGGCGAGGGTCAAAAGTTCAATAGGACAATCGACATATTGAATGTAGGGTGAAGAGGAGAATTTAGGTTTAACGTCGCGTTCAGCAATATTTCAGCTATATAGCGACGACCAAACAATACTAACCCGTTACGGTTGGGCGTTAAGGCGTTACGGTAGAGTGTTAAAGCGTTAAAATAAGGCGTTCAGATGTAAAGAGAAACCAATGGAATCTAAAGATATTGTTTCTTTGGACATTCTTTCCTTTCACACCTTTACCATATTATATATATGCGAAATTAGTCTATGAACGGCTGCAGTAACTTATGAACTTGATGAACGTTGATACCGGTACAGCTTTGAAACGTAGATGGAACTTGGTTCAACTCTGGATCAACATAGCTAGATTGAGGGGATTGGAATCTGACCAGAGAAAGATCAAATGTAGTAAAAAATGATGAATGATGTAAGGTAAAACATACTCGATTGTGATTTCGGGGGAAAAAACAAGTATAGAATTTTGGACTTATGCATTATTCAAGTTAATCCTTCAACAACAGAGCTTCGACTATAGCACCAACAGGTGCATTGAGACAGCGGTTCGTTCATTCAGTCTCTTTCCTATCTCCTTAACCTAGGAAATATTTTAATTAATGATAACTGGACTATACTGGAACTGAAGTTGCCAAAGCTATCATAAATATATGTGTAATGGTCCTTGTTTGGAATAGTTGGATAATCTGATCCATATTTAGGTTATCATATTTACACCAATTATCAATATATATCTTTATTCACCTCCTTCATAGGAGAAAATATACATACAAATTTTCACATACATGTATATAAATAGGTATTGACAGCGCGACAATAGATACGCGGTGTCAGTTCACCGCCGGTAAATCTATATGGTAGTTAACAGTTTATACAGTTGGTTAAAAAAATACATATATATCAGTACTGTCATCCAGACATTGCACGCGTCAAGCTACAATTTTATACATCAATGTAGTCACTACGTTTCGTACAATAAATAATTCCTATACTTGTACATTCGTGATATCATTTGACATGCATGTTGTCTCACATCATCGATGTTTTCTAAGGGAAAATCTATTCCCATCAATACTAAAAATTTAACAGACGGCTGAAGTGAACGAAATAAGTTGTTTTCAATCTTACCAAGTAAGAGCATACGTTCACTACTAAACCGTGAACACTCCATTACGAAATGATATGTGTCTTCTACTTTATCTCCGTTACATAGTTCACATAATCTTATGCTACGTCTTATATGAGGCTTGGAATACACATTTAAGGCATTACACCCGGTTAACAGTTTGACCATTGTTCTACATGGCCTCTGAAGATGATCGTATTTAGAACATAGCTCCCACCAAACACACAGCTTACGTTGTGTCATAACACATCTAAACAACTGTAATCTGGGATAGAACCGTAACACATCTATACAACTGTAATCTGGGATAGAACCGTACATGTAGCTCGAATCTCCATTTCGCATGCTCAACATTATCAATTGCTTCTTTGACAATTTTCTTCCATTCTGTTTTGGAAGGCCTAGTTCCATCTTCTACGATATTAGACAGACGACTGTTTAACCCATACTTATAAGCTGTTTCCATTAATTGACCAACTATACTTCTATTGCTATACACACCAGATGTCATTATAATGATATATCTTGCTGTAAATATGCGCTTGAATATGTTGTTTACTTGAAGAGATAGTATTTGCCATAAGAACAGTAGTTTCATCATATCAATTTAGCTACCAATAGATCGCCAACCAAGCAATGGCGTTACTGCTATGTTACATGTGTTTACAGGTAATCGCTGGATTTGCTTTGCTAGGTTTCTGTGACTTTGTTCGTAAACCTCTATATCATTTTTACTTAAATGCGTAACCTGACATCCATATGTCATCGCGGGAACGCATATCGACCAATACACTTTGGAGAGCGTTGTGGGGTTCATCCCACCAAGGCGCAATCCATCCGTCACAGTGGAATAGAACTTTCGACGTGCAGCACCAATGGCTGCTTCGATGACATCTCGATTACCGTTATCAGAAGCTCTTATGATAACTCCAACGTGTTTGTATTCATCAAGTTCATGAACCTGTTCTGTACCCAGTGTGAACACTTCTTTTTTCTGTCGTTTTTCTCTTTCTGTCCCAGTTTCTCCAGCGACAACAACTGCGGACTTTTTCGTTCCGAACAAGAACCGCCAGTTACAACTGTAACCGTGGGCGGTGGAGAGGAGTTTGTCAACACACTTCTTAAATAACGATAAACAGGCTATATCATCTAGAAACGACGGGCATGTACAGTTAATATCCCGTATCTTACAACCACAGTTACTGGAACATAGTTCCTTAAGGAGATCATCAATAAAATACATATATAGTTTCATGGACAGAACCCCACCTTGTTTAACACCTTGTTCTACAGGGAACCATCCGGACACTTTTCCATCTATTAGTACGGCATTTGAACATCCTTTATAAAATGCACGAAGTAATCTCCATAACTTTCCGTTTAATCCTTTTTTGTACAATTTATAAAATAGGCCATCTAGCCATACAGTATCAAACGCTTTCTTCGTATCTAAAAATGTTATATATACTTTGTTCCCATTTTCATTATTGTGAGCGATGGTTTCTTGTAACAAATAGGAGATGTGCAAACACGAGCAGGAATGTTGACCAGCACCTTGAAGACAACACAAGGGCATTACACGGTCAAAAAAACTTTCAGCCCTGTTTAAGATGACCTTGTCAAACACCTTACATAATACAGATTGCAATGTAATGCCTCTATAATTATCCATTTCGAGAGAATCTAGTTTACCACCCTTAAAAAGTACTACTATGATGCCTTTCTTAAGTAAATCGGGGACATGTTCAATGGAGACCAAACAATTAAACAGTAATGACATGAGATAGAACAATCTCGCACTCCCATATTTCAAATGTTCATAGGTTATATTGTCCAGACCCGCTGCCTTCCCTGTTGGTAACTTCTGACACACAGTTCTGACCTCTTCCACCGTTATGGGGTCACGCATGACCTGGCACTCATTATAAATAGACGTCTCTGTCATGTGAGATAATTCAAATTCGACTTTATCTTTAAATTCTTTGTTAAAATTTGCGTCACTGAGACGGACACTTAGTTTACGAAAATGTTCTTCCCATAACTTCAGTAGTGATCCAGTGTCTGTTTTTATATTTCCAGCTTCGTCTCTCAACCCGGCACTGTTGTTTTGTCGCAGTTTGTGGTGTTTACCGATCAAATACCAGAATTGCCTTTGGTCAAGCCTCTCTGATTTCTGAATACTGTCATTAATATTGCTTCTGTATTCACATTCTCGTCGTCTCAGTTCTTTACGGAACAATCGTTTACTTTCTTTATGTTTTTTATAAAATGTGTTATTTGGGTCGTTCGGCTTACCCGCCTGTGTCCACTCAGCAAAACATTGTTTTTTACCATTAACAAGTTCAGTTAGGTCCTTTGTGCAGTAAGGTTTTGAGCCTTTACGAGGTTTACCAGTCGGTATATTATATTTGGCTACTTGAGTAACCCCTTCAACGATAACTGACAGTAAGTTCTCGACATCAGTAGCCGTAAGTGTATTATTCTTGAGTTCAGATGACACTTTCTCGTATAGAGTATCGAACTCTATTAGGTATTCCTCTAGTTTATCAGTGTACAGTTTCCGGATACTTTCTTCTGAAAGTTTATACCAAGCAATTTTCACGCGCTCCACAGCTTCTCCGTATGTAAAGGGCACATTATCGTTCGCTGCTAGGTTGGTGCTCTGAAGCACTAGCCGACAGAAGACGGGTAGATGATCTGATACGTTTAGCGCATCCTCATCTGTCACACCGCACACTGAGATTATTGATGCACAGTTTGGACTTATAATAACGTGGTCAATGTACGATGTATGGTTGTTCCTCCTGAACGTAATTTCCGGCCCGACAGCATTTGCAGCCATATCCGAGACTATAAGCAAATTCCTCTGTGTCATTTCAAATAATTGTCTTCCGTGTCGAGACATATCACGCACATTTGGAAAACTTGTCCGATGCCCAAGGTCTGCATTAAGATCGCCAAGGACGACCACTCGCCCTATTTTCATAAGATCTTGGACCACAATTTCCAGATAATCAATTACAGCCGAGAAGGAGGTTGCTGAGCCTGAATCTGGAAGGTAGGCGCAAATGATAAATAGTTTGATTTCTCCGTTAATTTCTATTCCGCACAATCGATCATTATTAATAAGCTCCACCTTTTTGTCCCCCGCCGCAACGCGGCCGGGGACTTTAAAATGGTTCTTGCTTCTATGTGTCCGTGCATGCACGGACATGTCCGTACAAATACTTCGTAAGCAATAACTTCTAAATGCTTTGTCGGATTCCTCCGAAATTTGGCATCTGCATTCTTTGCGACAAGACGTCTCTTGGTATTACGTTTCAGCAAGATCTGCCTGTAGGTGGCGCCACTGGGGTCTTACTTCTATGTGTCCGTGCATGCACGGACATGTCCGTGCAAATACTTCGTAAGCAATAACTTCTAAATGCTTTGTCGGATTCCTCCGCAATTTGGCATCTGCATTCTTTGTGACAAGACGTCTCTTGGTATTACGTTTCAGCAAGATCCGCCTGTAGGTGGCACCACTGGGTCTTGTTCCAATCTTTAGTGCATGTCCGTGCAAATACTTCGTAAGCGATAACTCCTAAATGCTTTTTTACCAATCGGTTAAGATGTTTTCGCCAGAAGATGGCCACGCCTCCTTTACCTCTGCCACGGCGCATGCCAACTGTTTCAGGATCGCTTGACTCGTCACATACTGGTAGAACATCAAATTCAGGGTGAATTTCTGAGAGTTTTATCTTGGCAGTTAAGTTTTGCCAGTGTTCACTTATACACACAATATCATTGTTTTCTAAAAGTTTGTGTAAATATGGCTTAGAGGAAGTCAACCCGTTTAAGTTCATTGAAGTTACACGTAATGTATTTAGTGGGTTATCCATTTCAGGGTAGTTCATAGTTTTGAAGAGAGACAGGAAGAAGAGTACCCGTACACAGAAGCGCGGATTATTTATGATAGCCATGAATCAATAGTTAAAACCCGCTCTATGTTAAAGAGATAGGAGAGTGAAGTGTTGGACGAACCGCTGTGAACCGTTGTCTCAGTGCACCTGTGGTGCAAGTAAGGAAATCCACTCAATCCTCATTGCGTTAGTGAGTTAGGATGAGCGTTTACAGACGTTACTGCGTTGAAGGTTAAAACGGCATAGTGGAAGATGTAAACCGGCATAGTGGAAGAACGGTGGATGGCAGAAATGAGGATGGTGGGAGGATAGTTGAAGGATTGTGGATGGATAATGGAAGAACGACGTTATATTATCACCGCATTCATCCTCTTCAATCGCCGCACACGCACTCCTCCTCACTCCTGAATTTCTCTTGGATGTGACAATTATATTGATATAGGAATTTTTGTTTTAAAGATGATCCCCAATCTGTTTTTCATACGTAACATTATTTAACAGGATTATTTTGGAATATATTTTTCCCCAAATATAACGCAACTGTTTAAACAAAAAGGGTTAATCATGACCATAAGCTCTACCTTAATGAATACCGGTATCTTAAATTTAGAGACAGTAGGAACGAGCTTTGAGGAAATTATTTGCATGTACCGGTACGCGTTGGGGGTCTATTCAAAGCCCTTATTCCACCCAATGTAACCCCAAATCTAGACCCTCGTTTCAAGACAGGCATTCAGTTAGAATACATGACGACGATTCACGACCTGGCCAATTACCGTACAGGCTTTCGAATTTGAATCTCAATAGCAGACCCGAGACCAGAGGACAGTCAATAAAATACCAATTACTTGCCCATTTATAAAACGTCATTGTTTGGAACAACAAAAGAAAACACCAAGCCTTTCGACTTGCGTTGCATATCTTTGACATTGGACCTGTCTTTACCCTGCGGTATTTCCTGATTTGTTTTCAGTTTATTGGAGAAAGACAACAAATAGTATTTGTTTGTCAGATTTGAGTACTCTAAATATGACATTAGAGCATAAACTACATTGCCTGTTGACCATTTCTGTGCAGTAAGCTGACGAGGAACTTTTATCTTGGAGTGTGTCTGTGAATTTCTGAGAAATACTGCAAAATTGAACTGATAAATCACAGTGTACCTGTTGGCAAATGAAGGGATATTACCGGTAATTCAGAACGTTTGGTGGGTAGGTAAGTATATTATTAAGACTGGATTAAATATGAAGTGATATGATTATTGATTGTGTCTGTCCGTTGCCTATCACCAATCAATGGTTATGATACGTTCGTCAGCAGTCGCAGCTGAAGAACTTCCTGTCATATGACTTCCGTATTTAACAAACTAAGCTATCTGCTTGCTATTAGAATTGACGGGGTACTCATTGT
Source organism: Hanleya hanleyi (assembly GCA_036873755.1). Taxonomy (NCBI): domain Eukaryota; kingdom Metazoa; phylum Mollusca; class Polyplacophora; order Lepidopleurida; family Hanleyidae; genus Hanleya; species Hanleya hanleyi. Next base: position 79,305 of record JAVTVY010029682.1, on the reverse strand, counting down.
CACCAGCTGCAAACCGTACAACAGTCAACAGACCGACGTTTTTTCGGATGCAGTGTTCTCCTACACAGGGGCTCGTTACCGTCGACAAATGATTAATTGACTTCCTCGACCCCCTCCCCCAATAAACCTACATTGTAAGAAAAATATTGTAAATTTTACTTTACGTTACTGGCAGCAAAGGTACCAGCAACTTACTGTAAAATTTACATTACGACGTTACTGTAATTATTACAGTAACTTACTGTAAAAATGCAATAATGTTACTGTAAATTTGTAAAAACACCCACATACACGATTTTAGATACATCAGAGATATTCACGTCAGTTTTACTCATTTAAATGGGCACCATTATCAGGTTACATAATCACACAATAAAAACTGCCAGAATAAATCACTTTTTAAACTCCGATAAGAGTCCCCTTTGGCCTCTTTGAACCAAACTGGCACGGATTTATTAAATTAATATATATGATATGATGATTTTGGATATATGTTCACCCACTAGTATAGCTAAGATTCATAGCGTCTCCGAGACTAGTGTTATACATTGTGATAGTTATTATCGTTGCATTATTAACCCTTGTACAGTTTACTTTAACATAATGGCCGCCATGATGTCAAACTGGCTTTCCCTTCCCGGAAGCCATATTTTCGTCGATTTTCGGGCACGACCGATTTACGAATTTGTTGTTGTTTTTTTTTATTGGCGAATACCGGTGCGGATCCCCCTCCCTCCCCCCGCCCCGATTTAAGATTTTTTTTAAAATTATTATTGGCGAAGACCGGAATGGATCCACTCCCGCTCCGGTCAGGTAGGCTTAACCATATGTGGCATTGGATTCTCGCATGCTCCGAAATGAAGAAAACTATAGAGTCGAAACTTTGCGACTTTGTGTCTTATCATATTGGGTTCATTTCATATTGGGTTCATTTCATATTGGGTTCATTTTGAGCCTATTTGCATAATCCTCAAAATAGAGAATGATGATTTCACAATCAAAGCAGTACAAAACTATTTCTTTTAAAAATGCATGAACTTGCTGCATATGAAATAGTACGGCGAATTACTTTAATTTTCTTCGTATAAAATATTGTTCTGTATGCTGTAAATTATGTTCTGTATGCGGTAAATTATTTTCTGTGGTAAAGTGAAATAAAGCAATAAGTTGCTAATTTTTGCAGTGAATGTGTTAAGTGTAAGTTGTATTTTATATTCATGCCAATAAATACTGTATTTTAAAAAATATATGCAGTAACTTACTGTATACAATGTAATACAGTAAACTACTGCTTGAATTACAGTATTATACTGTAATTATGTTTTGCTGTAAGTTACTGTGAAAGAAAGCAGTAACTTACTTCGCTTTAACAGTAAAAATTACAGTGTATTTAAGCAATTGTCAAGGTACACACATATTTGTATACTCAATAATTACATTTAGAATTTTGCAGATTCAATACTGTTGAACTTCTGAAAGGTATGGAGGGGAGGGACAGAGTAAACCCAACTGGGACACACTATACTTGCATATAATGTAATGACATGCAGTGCATCCAGAAAATTGAATGAAAATCTATGATGCACCCAGAGCGAAATCGATCTATAGAAATTGTCCAAAACATGAACGCCCATGCAGTGATGAGAAAATGATTATACCTGCACATAGATGATCTCATCAATGATCTCATCAATAAAACTGTACACTGGTTTTAGTACATACTTCATACATATGGAGTATAGTACTTGATGTCCATATTTCTGAAGTATGTTGTTTATTATGTACTTTATTGATGGATTATCGAATTTATTGTATATGTGAATTGTAGGTGAATTCCTGTACCGTGCGATTGTCTGTCGCCGCTCAGAATTCGTCTCTATATTCTGCTACGTTGTCGCGCAATTTTTTACAATATTCAATATATGTTCAACGAACATTTTGCTGCTATATACTACAGTACAAAAAAGGTGTATCATATCGCTTTGTCTTCTTTGATGTTACAAATATTCTAACATGATCCTATTTCGGTACTTCGTGCATTCGATAATTTTCGCGGTATTCTATATCCCATTGTTTTCCGATATCTAGGCCTACACTTCTAACGCTTTAGGTTCATTTTTCAAATAGCCTTATTTTTGTCGGAATAGATCCGCTATCGATTCATATCCATAGAATATTGGTGCCGCAAACACTTTCTTGGTAAATCCGAGTCACGGTACTGTTTTTGGATGGTCTTCTGTGGGACTGGAACCTGCGATCCTCAAAGACAAGAAAGGTATGCAAATGAGTGCAATAATGCAAGAGATCTAGTACCGTACTAATGTCTATGGCAACGAAAGAAAGCTAGTGTCAGTGGTGCAACAAGAGAGGAAAGCTATCCTAACAACGAAGACAAAACTGCAAGAAAGCTAGAGGCAATCTCGACCAAAATGCAAGAAGGCTATAGGCCACGTTGACAACAAAAGAAGAGAGCTGGCGACAATTCGGCAACACCACTCAAGAAAGGTGGACGGAAGCTGTTAGCAATATGTACATTGCAAAAATGCTAGTCGTGATTGGAACCAGAACATGACTGCAAATGACAACAAGAACAATACGAGAAAGCGCCTTTCAATATGGACAAGAATATGCATGACAAAGGTTGTACAAATACAAGGAAGCAATTGACTACAGAGAGAAACAATATAACAGACCTCTGCTGTTAGTATAGAGAGGGTAGATACTTCATGTAGGGAGCTATTGTCTGAGTCTTTGTGCAGCTGAAAAGGCTCAAGTCTAGACACATTGTTGTCCACAGACTTGGCTATTGTATGCATTGTCTGGTGATTCTTACATGGAGTATGAACCATAGAGAGCGATACCAAGCCCCTAGTGCGACTTCTTCACAGCACATAGTGTCAATAGTATTTTGAAGTACCAGTGGCAATATGGAGAGCAGAACAATAACATGAATAACATCACACGTGCCTTTAATCGTTAGTAAATCCAGGGGTAATAATTCTTAAGATATTGTTGTGACGAACATTTTATGACGGAGGGGCAGACGTACGAACAGAGACCCAGGTGATAATACCCCTGGGCTAGCAATGGCCAACGTGTGAAAAAAAACCCCAAGAAAACAACAACAACAAACAAACAAACAAAAACAAACACCAGGTCCCACACCTCCCTTCTAATTACCACATAATTCCACTACTTCAGTAAAACGTGAAACAGTTATCTCATTGTTAGGGATTGTGTTCATTAGCAGTTCTTGTTTTGACATGTTCAAATTGGATATCGGATATGAGTTCCTTGTTAACCAAGAAATACAACAGCGGGAAGAATTCACTCATCTGTATGGCGAAACTATGCCATTGTCTGATTCACTACTGTCAAGAAGTGGTTGGCAATGTCGACATAAATATCGTTTTTCAGGAGGTAATTGCAATGTTCTCAAAACCCAATCAAGCGTGATTAAATGGATCCTTGAAAACTGATTTACTCCATATGTTAATGGAACTACTGAAATGGTCAGATTTAGAAAATGTAGACCCCCCGGGGTAGAGGTCTAAGAAGAAACAAAGATGATAATTTGATTGCACAAAAACAGTATATACAACTAAGGATATGGTATACGAACGAAACACAAGAATACCCCCGCCATTAGAAATGCTACTAAATCAGACTGTCGAAATGAGGAAGATGTTGGAATTCTTGTACACCACAAAAAGCCAATGATGACAAGGGGGTTACTGAAGTCTACCTGATGTGTCATTCTCAAGATAGTGTTGTGACGAGCATTTTATGACAGACAGACGTACGAACAGAGGCACAGACGATAATATCCCTAGGCCAGTAATGGACAAGGGGTGAACAAAATAATAAAATAAAATAAAAAAAACACGACAGACAGACGTACGAACGCCCAGACGATGAAAGCCCTAGACCAGTAATGGTCAATGGGTGAACAAAAAAACACCAGCTCCCACATCTCCCTTCCAATTACGGCCTAAATACCAATACTTAAAATTAAAAAAAACATGGCAGACAGACGTACGAACGCACAGACGATGAAAGCCCTAGGCCAGTAATGGCCAAGGGGTGAAAATAAAAAACAAAAAAAACACCAGGTCCCACATCTCCCTTCCAATTACGGCCTAAATACCAATACTTGGGTAAACGGTAAGCAGTTAAATACCACGATTAGAGCTTGTGTTCCTTAGCAGTTCTAGTATTTGACATGTACAATTGAGTGAATAGGATTTAACGTCGCTTTTAACGTTATTTCAGCCATATCGCGACGAACCAAATAATCACCATCCAGCCAAGTTGCGTTTCTGCTACTTCAAACCAATTTGGGTGATAACAGCTTCACACGTAAACGGTTGTAAAGCTCTCAAGCGTGATAGAAGAAATTTTTAAAGATGATTTATCCTACATATATTAATGGAACTATTCAAATTGTTAGATCAGATCCTGGAGACGTCACAGAGGAGAGGTGAACAGAGAACCCAAGATGATAATTCGGTTACCCATGCGCATTGTGTATACCACTAAGCATATGGTATACGAATGCAACACATGAATACCACTGCCGATAAAAATGCTACTAAATTTGGAAGATTTTCGAATTCCCCTCTCAATGGCAAAAAAGGCAACGATGACAAGGGTGTCGCTGAAGAGATTGTCATTGAAGGCCAACCGAGATTGTTATTGAATGGCACCAAGAATGCCACTAAATGCTAACTACCGACAATAAGCGGTTGACAAACTCGGAATAAAATATCGTATTTTTAAAGAGCTTTTAAGCGTGACATATATTATTGGAACTGTTCAAATGGTTATATCATAACCTGGAGATGTCCCCCGGGAGAGAGGTAAACAAGAATACATGACACTAATTTCGATGCCTATACAGTCTGTAGCCCTGAGGATATTGAGCACGAATGTAACGCAAGAATACCACTGCCAATAGGAGAATAGGAGCAACAACACAAGAGAGCTAGTGTCAATTGTGCAATACTACAGGAAAGCTAGCCCAGTAATGAAGACAAAACTGCAAGAAAATTAATGGCAATCTCGACGAAAATGCAAGAAAGCATCGGCAACGTCGACAACAATGGAAGAAAGCTAGCGGTAATGTCGACCGTATCAAGAACAGGTAGACAGAACCTATTAACGATATATACGATACAAGAATGCTAGTCCTGGTTCGAACAAAACTACACGCTACTGCAACAATACGAGAAAGCGCCTTGCACAAGAATATGGAAGAGGTTGTGCAAACATGGAGAACAATACACAGAAGCAATTTGTAAGAGCGAGAAATAATAACATAACACTAGTAGTAACATGAAGAATGATACATGCTGAATAACACGAAAAGGGTCATGCATGTGCGTTTAGTTTGGGGGGAAATGTAGGGGTTATCATTCTCCAGATATTGTTGTGACGAGCATTTTATTACGGACCGACAGACGTACGAACAGAGACCAAGGTGATACTATCCCTAGGCCAGTAATGGCCAAGGGGTGAATAAAACCAAAAACACCAGGTCCCACACCTCCCTCCTAATTACCGCCTAATACCACTAATTCAGTAAAACGTGAGACAGTTAACCCAGGATTAGGACTTGTGTTCATTGGCAGTTCTAGTTTGTGACATGGTCAAATTTGAGGGGTCAAATTTGAGGGGTATTGAATGTCACTCAAGACTGCCACTGAAGGACACCTGAGATTGTCACTGGAGTCCACCCAAGATTGCCGCTTAAGTCCACCTGAGATTGTCATTGAATGCCACCAATATGGTTGCCCGTATATATTTTGCACCCCTAATGATATGGTTCACGAATGCAACTTCAGAATACCACTGAAGGACACCTGAGTTTGTCACTGAAGTCCACCCAATAGTGATGCTGAAGGCCACCTGAGATAGTTATTGAATGCCACCCAAGAATACCACTGACGGACACCTGTGATTGTCCACCCAAGATTGCCACTGAAGTCCACCTGAGATTGTTATTGAATGCCACCAAAGAATGCCACTGAAAGCCAATGAGTGCAACAATACAAGAGAGCTAGCCTAATAACGAAGACCTGCGGTGGTCCCTGACGACCACCCAATAGTGCTGCTGCAGGCCACCCGAAATTGTTGTTGAATGCCACCCAAGAATGCCACTGAAGGCCACCTGAGATTGTTATTGAATACCACCCAAGAATGCCACTGAAAACCAATGAGTGCAACAATACAAGAGAGCTAGCCTAATAACGAAGACAAAACCCCCAACAAATTATTGGCAACATCGCCACCAAAAGACCAAATCTAGCGACATTGTCAACAACACCACAAGCGAGGCTGACTGAAGCTATTAGCAATATATACATAGCAAGAATGTTAGTCTTGAAGGGAACAACAATGATAATGACTGCGACTGACAACATAGAGAACAATATGCACAAGAATATGAGAGAAGCTGTGCAAATATGGGGAACAAGAGAGCAATTGACAAGAGCGAAAAACAATAACGGCTCTATGTTGGTAATATTGAGAATGATGCGTGGTGAATAACATGAAAAAGAACACACATATGCGTGTAATTTTGAAAATCTAGCGGTAATTATTCTGAAGATATTGACCAAGGGCTGAAATAAACATCAAGTCCCACACCTCCCTTATATTTACCGCCTAATACCCCTATTTGAATAAAACGCGAGACAGTTATCTCATAATTGCTTGTTTTCATTAGTAATTTTAGTTTTTCACATGTTCACATTTGTCAGACGTAAAATGTTCGACTGAAATGCATTCATGGGCAACGGCAGCCAACTACAGATCGGATCTGAGTTGCTTGTTAACCAAGAAATAATACCCCGTGAAGAATTATCACATCTGTATGGCGGAAATCATTTCATGGGCTGATCCACTACTGAATATAAGCGCTTGAGAGTAAGTAAAAGGGGGGAATAAACAGAAATAGCGAGAAATCTTTGCAAATACCGCTTTGTCGAAATAAAAAATCTTTTTTTTTCAAGAGGTAATTGTAATGCTCTTAAACTTCTTCAAATATGATGAAATAAATCTTTTGAAAAATGATTTACCCTCCAAATATTAACGGACTATTCAAATGGTCTGATTTACAACAGTGTCGCATTAATTCCATCTAAGATTGTCCCTGAAGACAACCCAAGAGAGCCGTTGAACGCCACCTGAGGGTCACCGCAGAATGCTGCTGTAGATCACCTGAGATAGTTATTGAATGGCACCGAAGAGTGCCGCTGAAGCCACCTGAGATTGTCACTGAAGGCCACCAAAGAGTGCTGCTGAATGTCATCGGAGATAGTTATTCAATGGCACCAAAGAGTGACGCCGAACGCCACCTGATATTGTCACTAAAGGCCACCCAAGATTGCCGTTGCCGACGGGAATATCGTATATAAGGCATTCGACTCCTGCAAACAAGAAGTGTGTTCTGAACTGGATGGAGGCCATAGACAGAAATAGCGAGAATGTTGCCGAATGACGCCCAAGAATGCTGATGCTGATGCTGACTGCAGGAAAGATTGGTAGGGGACATATTCACTCGATTGAAGCAATGCAGAAGAATGAGAGATGATAATTTGGTTGCTCACATACATTTTGTACCCTACCCAATGTAACGCAAGAATGACACTGCCAATAGAAATGCTACTAGATTGGCCTGTCGAAATGAGAAAGATGTTGGAATTCAGCCCCAGAGCAAAAATGTCAACGATGACAAGGCTGTCACTGAGGGCCACCTGAGATTGTCTCTGATGGCCACCCAATATTTTCCTCTGAGGGCCATCTTAGATTGTTACAGACTGGCACTCAAGAGAGCCGTTTAAGGCCAATGGTTGCAACAATGCAAGAGAGCTAGTGTCAATGATGCAAGAAAGCTGGTGGCAACCTCGACGAATATACAAGAGATCTATCGACAATGTCGACAACAAATGAAGAAAGCTAGCGACAATGTGGACAACACAAGAAAGGTAGACGGAAGCTATTAGCAGCATGTACAATACAAGATTGCTAGTCCTGAGCGGAACAACACCCTGCATGACCGCAACTGACAACATGGGGAACAATACGAGAAAGCGCCTTGCAATATGCACAGGAATATGAGAAAAAAATGAGCAAATACGGATAACAATACAAAGAAAGAATTGCCAAGAGTGAGAAACAATAACGGATCTATATGCTGGTAATATGGAGAATGATGCATGTTGAATATCACGAAAATGGTCACGTACGTTTAATTTTGGGAAAATCTAAGGGTAAACATTATCAAGATATTGTGATGAGGAGCATTTTACGACGGACAGCAGACGTACGAACGGAATCTCAGACGATAATATTCTTAGGCCAGCAATGGCCAAAGGCTAATAAAAAACACCAGGTCCCACACCTCCCCTCTAATTACTGTCAAATATCAATACTTGAGTAAAACGTGAGACAGTTATCTCAGGATTACGGCTTGGTTTCATTAGCAGTTCTGCTTTTCGCCACAGTCCAGTCTGGGTACACAGCTCCATACGTAAAATAGTTAGCAATTTTCGCCTGAGAAATCCATTGATAGACAGCGACAGCCTACAGAATGTGAGATTTGGTTTCGTTGTTAACCAAGAATTACTACAGCGTGAACAATTCGCACACACGGCGACATTATTTTTTCGACCGATTCATTACTGACTATAGGAGCTGACAAATATCGTTTTATCAAGAAGTAACTGTAATGCACTCAAACTCCAGTCAAGCATGATGAAAGGAATCTTTGAAAAATGATTTACTCAAGCTAGTAGCAATCTCGACGAAAATACAAGGAATCTCTCGCCAGCGCCGACAACAGAAGAAAGCTAGGGGCAACGTCGACAACAATACAGCTGTTAGCAGTATGTACAATACAAGATTGGAACAATAATAATAACGACTGCAACTGACAACATGGATAACTATCCGAGAAAGCGCCTTTCGAAATGGACAAGGGTATGAGTAAGGTTGTGCAAATATGGAGAACAATACGAAGAAGCAATTGGTAAGAGCGAGAAGAATAACTAACATCTACTGGTAATTGGAGAATGATACATGGCGAAAGAGACAAAAAAGGTCGACCACGTGAGTTTAATTTTGAGTAATCATTCTGAAGATATTATTGTTAAGAGCATTTTATGACGGACAGACAGACGTACCAACAGAGGCCCAGACGATAATATCCCCAGGCCAGCAATGGCCAATGGGTGCAAAAAAAAAACCACCAGGTCCCACACCTCCCTTCTAATTACAGTCTAATACCACTACTTGAGTAAAAAGTGAGACAGTTATCTCAGGATTAGGGTTTGTGTTTATTAGCAATTCTACTTTTCTGACATATTCATATTTGAGTAATAACAGTTTCTCACGTAGTTAGCAATTTTCAAGTAGAAATGCATTGATGGACAATTACAGCCTAATAGATGACGGATCTGGTTTCTTGTGTTTTTGAGTTTTTGGCGTGGTCAACTTTGGGGGATAAAAACACAAGTAAACTAGTTAGCAATTGTTGATTAGAAATGCATTGATAGGCAACGACAGCCAAGTATATGTCGGAGCTGAGTTCCTTCTTAACCAAGGAATACTACAGCGTGAAGAATTCGCACATCTGTATGGCGAAATTATTTTATCGGCTGATCCACTGTCGAAAATGTCGAAATAAAATACGAGGTAATGGCAATACTCTCAAACTCCTATCAAGCGTGCTGAAAAGGCATCCATAAAAAAAATCATTCAGCCTTTATATATTAATAGAACGATTGAAATGATCAGATGAGAACCTGGAGACGTCCCGGGTTAGAGGTGAAAGGAGAACTCAAGATGATAACTTGGTTGCCCATATAACATTTTGTTTCTCGAAGGATACGAATGCTACGCAAGAATACCACTGCCAGCATGCTACAAATTTGGCTGTCAAAATGAGGAAAATGTTGGAATTTCTCTCAAGAGCAAAACGACAACGATGACAAGGGTGTCACTGAAGTCCAGTAGTGATTGTCAGTGAAGGCCACAACAAGAGTGTCCCTTGTAGGCCACCCGAGATTGGTATTTAATGGCACCCAAGAGCGCCGTTGACGGCCACCTGGTATTGTCAGTAAATGCCACCCAAGAGTGCCGCTACACGCCACATGATATTGTCACTGAAGGCCACCCAAGAGCGCCACTGCCAACGGGAATATCACCTATACGGCAATATTCGACTCCTGCAATCAAGAAGATTTCTAAATCTCAGTCGGTAAAGGCGGACAACAGACAAAAATAGGGAGAATGTTGCCGAATGCCGCCTAAGAATGCTGCTCACTACAGGAAAGTTGTGGCAATATGGTGAACAAGACCGCGTCGCTTGTGGCAATATGGTGAACAAGACCGGGTCGCTTGTGGCAATATCTTTAACGAGACCGGGTCGCCTGTTTCAATATGGAGAACGGGAAAAGGTCTCACTGTCAATAAAAAAGCAACTAAATTAGACTGTCGAAATGAGAAAGATGTTGAAATTCCTCTCCTGAGCAAAAAAAAAAATAAAAAAAAATAACAACGATGACAAGGGTATTTACAACTGAACGCCAGCTGAAATTGTCACTTAAGTTTACCGGAGTTTGTCACTGAAGACCACCCAAGAGTGTCGTTGACGGGCATCTGAAATGTCATTGAAGGCCACCCACGAATGTTACTCACCTGAGATTGTTATTGAGTGGCACTTAAGAGTGCCGCTGATGGCCAATACAAGGAAACTATTGCCAATGTCTATGAAACACAAGAAAGTTAGTGTTAATGGGGTAACAATACAGGAAGGGTAGCCTGGCCATCAAGTAAAAAACTACTAGAAAGCTAATGGCAATTTCGGCGACATCACAAGAAAGGTAAACGGAAGCTATTAGCAATATGTACAATATAAGAGTGCTAGTCCTGATTGGAACAACAATATAAACGACCGCAACTGACAACATGGCAAGCAATACGAGAAATCGTCTTCTATTATGGACAAGAATATGAGAAAGGCTGTACAAATATGAAGAATAATACAAGGAATCAATTGGGATGAGGAAGGAACAATACCGGATCTATGCTGGTAATATGGAGAATGATACATGGTGAATAACAAGAAAACGGTCACACACGTGCGTTTAGTTTTGGGGAAATCTAGGTGTAATCATTCTGTATATACTGTTGTAATGAGCGACGGACAGACAGACGTACCAACAGAGGCCCAGACGATAATATCCTCAGGCCAGCAATGGCCATGTGGTAAAAACAACACCAGGTCCCACACCTCCCTTCGAATTACCGCCTAATACAACTACGTGATTAAAACGTGAGGCAGTTATCTCAGGATTAGGGCTAATGTTCATTAGCAGACCCAGTTTATGACATGTTTAACTTTGGGTGATAACAATTTCACACGTAAAACAGCAATTTTCGACTGGAAATACATTGATGAACAACGACAGTCTACTGGATGTCGGAAGTCAGACTCTTGTTAACCAAGAAATACTACAGAATGAAGAATCGCACATCTGCATGACGAAATTATTTTATCGGCTAATCCACTACCGAATATAAGCTGTTGCAAATGTCTCCATAAAGGCTGTTCTTCAATAGTTAATTGTAATACTCTCAGTGTGATGAATGGGATCCCGAAAAATGATTTACCATCAATATATTACTGGAACTTTTCAAATTTTCGGATTCAGAAGCTGGAAACGTCCCGCGGGAGAGGTGAAGGAGAACGCATGACGATAATTTGGTTATCATATACAGTTTTGTACCCCTAAGCACGTGGTGCGCTAATGCAATGCAACACATGTACCTATACATAACACTCGTAATCTAAACAACTGTTGGCCTAACCCGAACACGCGTTACCTAAAACTATCATGTGTAATCCAAACAAGTATTGGGCTAACCCTAACACGCGTAACCTAAGCCTAACACGTGTTGGCCTGACCAAGCGTAACCTAAATCTGACACGCGTAATCAAGAGAACTATTGGCTTAACCGAAACATGCGAAATCTAACCATAACAACTAATGGCATAACCCTAAGACGTGTAACCCACGTTTAACCCTAACACGCGTAATCCAAACAATTACTGGTCTGACGCGTAACCTGACCCCAACACGCGTTGGCCAAACAACTATTGGTCTGAACCCAACACGCGTAACCTGACTACAACACGCGTTATCCAAACAAATATCAGCCTAATCCTAACCGTTGACGCGAAAATATAACCTAATGCCTAACCTTAACACGTGTAACCAAACCCAAACACGTGTAATCCAAACAACTACTGGCCTAAACCTAACACGCGTAACCTAAGCCTAACACTGGTAATCAAAACAACTACTGACCTAACCTAACGCGCGTAATCCAAACCTTCCATTGGCCTAAACCTAACACGCATAACCTGACCCTAACACACGTTATCCAAATAAATTGGCCTCACCTTAACACGTGTAACCAAACGCAAACACGCGTAACATAACGCTAACACGCGTAATCCAAACAACTATTGACCTAACCTGAATACGTGTAACCTAACCCTAACACGCGTAATCCAAACAACTATTGACCTAACCTGAATACGTGTAACCTAACCCTAACACGCGTAATCCAAACAACTATTGACCTAACCTGAATACGTGTAACCTAACCCTAACACGCGTAATCCAAACAACTATTGACCTAACCTGAATACGTGTAACCTAACCCTAACACGCGTAATCCAAACAACTATTGACCTAACCTGAATACGTGTAACCTAACCCTAACACGCGTAATCCAAACAACTATTGACCTAACCTGAATACGTGTAACCTAACCCTAACACGCGTAATCCAAACAACTATTGACCTAACCTGAATACGTGTAACCTAACCCTAACACGCGTAATCCAAACAACTATTGACCTAACCTGAATACGTGTAACCTAACCCTAACACGCGTAATCCAAACAACTATTGACCTAACCTGAATACGTGTAACCTAACCCTAACACGCGTAATCCAAACAACTATTGACCTAACCTGAATACGTGTAACCTAACCCTAACACGCGTAATCCAAACAACTATTGACCTAACCTGAATACGTGTAACCTAACCCTAACACGCGTAATCCAAACAACTATTGACCTAACCTGAATACGTGTAACCTAACCCTAACACGCGTAATCCAAACAACTATTGACCTAACCTGAATACGTGTAACCTAACCCTAACACGCGTAATCCAAACAACTATTGACCTAACCTGAATACGTGTAACCTAAACCTAACACGCGTAATCTAAACTTTCTATTGGCCTAACCCCAACACGTGTCACCTGATCCTAACACGCGTTATCCAAACAAGTTCGCCTAACATTAACACGTGTAACCAAAATCAAACACGCGTAACATAACCCTAACACTCGTAATCTAACAACAGTTGGCCTAACCTTAACACGTGTCACCTAAACCTAACACGCGTAATGGAAACAACTATTGGTCTGACCCTAACACGCGTAAACTGACCCCAACACGCGTTATCCAAACAAATATTGGACTAACCCCAACACGCGAAAATAAAGCCTAACATGCGTAATTCAAACAAATATTGACCTTAACTGAACACGTGTAACCAAATGCAAACACAAGTAATCCAAACAACTATTGACGTAACCCTAACACGCGTAACCGAACCCTAATACGCGTTACCTAACCCTAACACGCGTAATCCAAACAACTATTGACCTAACCTAAAAATGTGTAACCTAAACTTAACACGCGTAATCCAATTAACTATTGACCTATTCCTAACACGCAAATCCTACCCCTAAATCGCGTAATCCAAAAAAATAATGTCCTAGCCCTAATACACGTAACAAAAGGCGAACACGCGTAATTCAAAGAACAAGTGACTCAAGCGTAACACGCGAGCCTAAAACGCGTAATCCAAACAACTATCGGCCCAACCCTAATACGTGTACCCTAACACCTGTAATCCACACAACTATTGGCCGGAGCCTAAAACGCGTAACCTAACCCTAACACGCGTAATCCAGACAACTTTTGGCCTAACGCTAACGCGCGTAACCTAATCCTAACACACGTAATCCAAATAACTATTGGCCTAACCCTAAGACGCGTAATCTAAACCTAACACGCGTAATCCAAACAACTATTGGCGTAACCTTAACAGGCGTATCCTAAACCTAACAGGCGTAATCCAAACAGCAATTGTTCTAACTCTAACACAAAGTAACCTAAACTTAACACGCGTAATCCAAACAAGTATTGACCATACCCCAGAACGCGAAACCTAACCCTAACTCGCGTACCCCAAACAACTATTGGCCTAACCCTAACACATGAAATCTAACCCGAACGCGTAATCCAAACAATTATTGGCCTAGCCCTAGCACACGTGACTTTACCCCAGCACACGTAATCCAGACAACAATTGACATAACCCTTACACACGAAACCGAACCCTAACACGTGTAATCCATACAAATGTTGGCTTAACCCAACACACGTAACGTAAACCTAACACGCGTAATCCAAACAGCCTAACCCTAACGCGCGTAACCTAACCCTAACACACATAATCCCAATAATTATTGGCCTAACCCTAACATGAGTAACCTAACCCTAACACGCGTAATTCTAACAACTGTTGCCTAATCCTAACACGCGTAATCCATACAACTATTGGCCTAACTCTAACACACGTAACGTAAACCTAACACGCGTAATCCAAACAGCCTAACCCTAACGCGCGTAACCTAACCCTAACACACATAATCCCAATAATTAATGGCCTAACCCTAACATGAGTAACCTAACCCTAACACGCGTAATTCTAACAACTGTTGCCTAATCCTAACTCGCGTAACCTAACCCTAACAAGCGTAATTCATACAACTATTGGCCTAACCCTAACACACGTAACGTAAACCTAACACGCGTAATCCAAACAGCCTAACCCTAACGCGCGTAACCTAACCCTAACACACGTAAATCCAAATAACTATTGGTCTAACACTAGCACGCGAAACCTAACCCTAACTCGAGTAATCCAACAACTATTGGCCTAACCCTAAGACAAGAAACCTAACACGCGTAATCCATACACCTATTGGAACCCTAACAAGATAAGATAAGATAAGATAAGATAAGATAAGATCATTTATTTTGAGTCGGTTTGATAAATACAAACAAAGAACGTTAGCTCGCAAGGAGCTATTGTCACCGACTATGTGCAATATTAACAGTGCTAGTGCATAACAAACGTGGCATATTAAATATAAACAAGTAATAAAATTTTAAAATTATTCCATATACATTGAAATTGGAATAATATATAGATATATATATATATATTTTTTTTTTTTCTTAAAAAAAGTTTTTTCTTTTTTAATTATTATGGTAATATATCTTTTTGTGTAGAAGTTTATAATATTTAGTTATTTTTTTTTTCTTAAAGGTTTGTAATAAAAATATGATAAATCTTTTTGTGTATAAGTATATATATATATATATTAAATAACTTTATCATATCACAGACTCAAATTTATTCGTTCTAGTTCTCTCGCAGTCTCACATATCCTTGCTCACACGCGCCCCTCACGTACACCTGCTTTCACCCACTCACACGTACACACTGCTCGCACACCCCCAATCACACACCGACGCATGATAGATAATTTGCATGCATTTCTCGTAGAAAAATTTAAATAAACAGCGGAACATACTAAAAAAGAAATGAAAATGATGAGATCATAGGTGTCGACAGTCCTTATTTTACAAAACAAAAATGAACCTATTCAACCCATTTCCTTATTCTTAAACTATTGGCTTAACCCTAAGACGCGTAATCCAAACAATTATCCACTAACATAATCATAACAAACGTAATCCGAACAACCTGTCACTAACCAAATCCCTAACAGACGTAATCCAAACTACTGTTGATCACGAAACTAACCCTGACACACGTAATCCTAATTGTTGTTGGCCGCGAACTGAACCTTCAATGATGTTGGCCGCCAAATCAATAAGCAAATGTTAACCTCTAATTTAAAAGCCTGTTTAACAGTTCCATCTCTCATCGTGTAAAACTCTGCGGGGTGTTCCCTAGAAAGGTTTACGATTTGATAATCAGGGTAAACTTAACACGCATAATCAACAAACAGCTATCTACCAGTATTCTACTCCTGTCGATACAGATATTCCATAAACCACTTCTGGTCATTATGTTAGCCCTTAAACATGAATCAGGAATAATATCCCATTACAAGGAATTCACAAAGAAGAGGTTCATTTGAAAAACCAAGAAGAAGAAGAAGACGAAGAAAAAAACATCATCTGCGACACGTAATTAAAAAACTGCTGCAGCATTGCCAGAAATTAATGTCGGTCACTGAATTTAACTCTGAATTGCCCTCTGCAGAAGGAATGGTGACCGGAATGCCACTAATGATGATAACCTCTAGAGACAAATATCCCAAGAAAGAACATGTGTAAAAGACAGAGTTCCTCGAAAGAAGAAATGCCACAAATGATGCCAAGGACCGCCATTGGCGGCCAGTGCAGCCATTTCGGTCATTGTCCTTCAGTATAGTCATTGTCGGCCATTGTCCGTCAGGACAGCCATGCATCACAGACATTCACAAGTCTTCGTGAAAAACACTGAGATAATATTGCGGAGAAAATCGGTGTTGAGAAAGTCGAGAAAGCAGATGAGGAAGAACGATGACGACGAATCGTGTTACTCTGTATTCCAAACCTGAAGAAACTTTACCAGGACCACATATCTGTGAAGGACAATGACAAATATTTTCCCATGAAAATTCATAAATCACTGAGACAACTGCTGTTCGAATTTGTATTGAACTTGGTCATTGTAAATACCGTATAATCTGCAATAATCATAAATCTTATAATTTTGTTAAAATTTTCGCAGTTTCTGTGTATAATTTGGAATAATTAGATTGTCAATTGTGCATTGTGTTACAGGTTATACCAGTAGTAGGGAGAGGGCACGAAGGGTATTATTTTGCCGGGGGAGGTAACTCTTGCATCCACCAGGGGGCGCTGTTTCCAGGTTAAAGGTATAGGGGACGCCACATCGCCTTTTACCTCTGTGGCGCCAGGGGGCGGTCTGGTGGTGATGCGGTCGCGGGAAAAAGCTTCCGCGGAGAAAAAGTAGTCCCCAGACTTCAAATACGCTGCATGGTCCGATTGTGTCGAGTGAGGTATCAAAGTGAAGCATTCGTGAAGGGGCATCCAGTCATGGGTGGGTGCATGTAAAATTATGATTTTTTCCCGAAACTATAAAAAGCGGAACACGGACTTTACCCCTAAAATAGGTGAAAACACCTATCAACTCTAGTCAAAAAGGCTAATATCGGTCCCTGGGCGTATTGGGACCTGCCTATCAAGTCAATGGGGTGGGTGCATGTAAAATTAGGATTTTTTCCCGAAACTATAAAAAGCGGAATACGGATTTTACCCCTAAAATAGGGGAAAACCCCTATCAACCCTAGGCAAAAGGGCTAATATCGGTCCCCGGGCTTATTGGGACCTGCCTATCAAGTCAATGGGGTGGGTGCATGTAAAATTAGGATTTTTTCCCGAAACTATAAAAAGCGGAACACGGACTTTACTCCCTACAATAGGGGTCTCTATTATACAATATAAGGGAAAATGCCTGTATGGGGTATGGGGATGGTCAATTTTTTTCGTGGGCTTTACTATGGCTTGTGGGGTCGTGTTTTTCTCGTCTCGCCAAGAAAATGACAATAAGAAGGGTCCCGGAGCGAATCGGTGAAATTTTTGGGAAAAGTCACCGAGGTCTGTATATAGGCCCATAGGCTGGCCATGGGGGGTATAGGTCCAACCCTGGGAAATTCACACACGTTCATTGTGATATGGGTTGCTTGGATTTGTTTTTCACGTCTCGTCATTTAGAACACGATGGGAAGGGTCCCGGAGCGAAACGGTGAAATTTTGGAAAAAGTCACCGAGGCATGGATAGGCCCATAGGCCTATACTGCATGGCTATGGGTGTATAGGTCCATACGGGGTGGACGTTTTGGGATCTAGGTGGGCCACTAATGGTCCGATGGGGTCGAGTGAGGTATCAATGTGAAGCCCATGTGAGGAGGCATTTGATGGGGTGAGTGCGGGGTTGAAATATCGTAACTCTGCGCATGCGCAGTGGACAAAGTGTATGGAAATAGACGTTTTGGGGTCTAGATGGGCCACTAGTGGGCCGATGGGATCGAGTGAGGTATCCATGTGAAGCCTATGTGAGGGGGCTAGACTAGGGTGTCGTTTCCCCGGCCGCAGCGCGCGCGCGCGTCATCACCGGCAGTGCGCGGATGAATGTCGGGTCAAAAGGTCAGAGGTCACATTAAGGTCAAAAGGTCCAAGGTCTCCCTTTCGGCAAGGTTCGGAGACAATGTTGCGGCATCGATATACAGAGCTTGAACCCCAAAAGGGGATTGTAAATTAACCTGGGAAGGATGGGCAGTTCCATTTGGACCAATCAGCGGTCGAGAAAAAGAGCCAATGAGCGATCGATAAAAGAACCAATGGACGGGCACTAGAATTTCGCTCACGTCTGCGCCTACATCCGGGTACTGGGATGCTTTCGCCTACGTCCGCGCCTACATCCGGGTTCTTGTACACCTGGGTAATGTTTTCTGGACATGGATGGGTTACCTTTGGCTCCATTCTAGGCCACTGATTGGCTAATACGGTGTTCAAAGCCAGTTTCATGCATTATGCTCGTATAGAAAACACACAAGACAGGTTTTTTTTTGGGTGAGATCTCATTTTTTATTCAGTGAACAACAACAACGTGAGAACAACCACGTGAAAACTGAAGCCCAGAACAGGGGGCTTGTACATTGAAAGAACTGAAGCCCAGAACAGGGGGCTTGTAAACTTAAGCCCAGCACAGGGGGCTTGTACATTGAAAGAACTTAAGCCCAGAACGGGGCTTGTACATTGAAATGATGGGCGGCCCAGTCATATACGAGTACATCGCGGTCCTCGGCCTTGGGGTACTCGTCAAACATCTGTACGATGGTAGATAAGGGTCTTCCCCGGCATCGATGGTACAGGTAAAACAAGCAATATTGTCCGCACACGCTACTGGCCAGGCTTTGCAACGTTTGACTGTTCCAACACCACGTCTCTGTGCCTTGATCCATGAAGTCTGTTAAATCGGGAAGGAGGGGGGGGGGGTGGCAGGCCGTACGGGTCAAAGTATTCGCCCTGCTGTTCTGTCAAGTACACGCCCACCCAATGTCGCCGTGCAGTCGACCCATGAGATCCACCGAGGCACTGTTCGCAGTGAAAGCCTTCCGTTTGTTATATCCCACATTGTCCACCGTGTCCATGTGTTCGGGTGTGTCCTGGTAGAATAAAGCGGCTGTCAGCTGAGATTTTTTAGCCTCTCGGCCATACGACAACAGTGTCTCGATGTAGGCTCGATAGGGGTACGTGTTGGTCGAGTCACTGATGAGATTGTCGCTGGGAAAACTATCCACCTGTTGAAACATCGAGTGCAGCCAGAGATTCGTCGGGCACACCGTTGCAGCTTGGATGATTCTGGAGCCATCCCCATTGACCACCTTGGCTTTCACATATGGGCTAAATCCACATAGGCCGTATCCGCATTACTGATGGTGAACTCGATGGGCCCTGTTTCGTTGATGCTGGAGAGCGGGAGATGCTCCACCCATAATCCTTGTTCGGCACTGGTATGTGTGGGCGGCACGGTCCACAAATCAAATTCACTGTTGGTGGAGGGACAGGACTCGGCGTGGATCAAGGACATGTTTAAGAAAAGATATCCTGAGTCTTCGATGTGCGTCGTCGCTGGGTCGGTCGTCGACTGGTGCGTGGTCTCGGTAGGGCAGCTCTTTTATTCCCTACGGTGCGTTGTGCTTTGGCCACCAAGACGCCTCCCGCTTCTTTGGGCCGCCGTTTCAAGGCTTCTTTGGGTGCCGTACCCCCCAAGACATCACCGGCCACTTGCAGTCCACTGCGTACCGCTTGTTTGCCGGTTGCTTTCACCCCACGCGTCACCAAGGGCAGGAACGTTTTGACGATGCTGCCGAGTATGTTCCCCAGTCCATGTCCTCGTTGCATGCGTGCACCGCTAAAGGCCGGAAAGCCACCCCCGGGCTGTTGGGCATAATAGTCCATATAGCTGCGTGCATCGCACTCGTAAGGTACTTTCATTATGCAAAGTGGGGAGCACGTGCTTGTCGAAAATGAAGTGTCAGTACCACTTTTCCTCGTTCGAATGCCACCGGTCGTCCACCGTGATCGTGTTGATGTCGGTTTGTCGTACGGGCAGGTAGAGCATGTGGAAACTGTGGGTGATTTGATCTCCATACGTCTTTTTAATGGGGACCACCCGTAACAGAGGTGTGTTGATATCGCCCACGATGTGGTTGTCCACCACGTCCGAGTAGACGTAGAGTCCGTACATACCCGACTTCATATCCATCGGGATCTCGGCTTGGTGGGCGGTGGGACCAGCGAACGTCTGTAGATCGAAACCCAGCATTTGCTGTAGGATAGGACTCAGTACGACACTCGCGTTGGCGGTGACGATAAGCTGTGGCTTGTCGTTGTGTGCTTTGTAATCGAAGTCCACGTGATTCTTGAAGGGAAAGGATTTGATGGGTTTTGAAGTATTCGTGACCTCCCGTAGAGCCTTATAACGTAACCGTCTTGTCAGCCCACCCATGAACTCCTTGGGGGTATCGTATTGGCCTTCGGAGAGGGTGAGTCGGGTGTTTTTGCCTTCGTAGGTCACCTCGTACCACACTTCATTGGCTCGCACGTTGTACCACGAGTAAGGGTATTGGATATCGACGAGGCCACATTCCCATCGTCCAGGTAAATGCAACGGTTGCGGTAACTGGGTGACGTACTTGGCCACGGTGTTGTCAGGAAACACATCCAGCGAACTGTTACTGGGTAGGGTGAGGTAAAACATGGCGACTGAGCTGTCATGCGGCTGCTGTTGGTTTTAATAGGTGTTCCAGGCCTAAGGCGGTTGTGTCCGGCGTCGTGTTCGTCGCGGTGACTTGCTACGTGTCACGGCTCTGGAGATGTGGGGTGTCCTGATCAAGGGTAGCTTTTTAAAGGTCTGAAAAGAAGGTGCCCGTTCTGGTGGTGGAGTTTTGGGGGGTGCCTCCAGTTCCCATTCGGATTCCCAAGAAGGTAGTGGGCCACTCTGCGATTGCTGGGTTCGCTGCATAAAGGCCCAGCGGTGGGGATTCTCCACCAATTCCTGTTGTACATGCATGTCTTTCAAGCCTTGAGCGAAGACCCAAATCCGCCATGTGGGTCCCGGGGACCACCTGATTCTGTACCAGTAGTTATCATTCCAAGTCATGTTAGGAGTCTGTTTCATCCGTTGTAATACCAGGCCAGCTTGTTTCTTGAACGATGCAGGTACACTCTTCAGGACTTCGTCTTCCACCCACTGTGGGGCTGTGGGTGGTAACCCTGGTAATGGCGGCTGTTGGAGCGGTGCTGAGGTTGGCGGTGTGTCACGTGGTGGTGGTGGTGGTGGGGTAGAGAGAGTTTTGTATTGGTCCATGAATGTCATGTACCGTTGAAGCGTCTCATTGTACCGTTGTACTTTCTCACTGTCGCTTAACCCCGGTCTCTGTAAGATCTGTTGCATCTCTCCATCGAGGGTGTTTATGGTCTTCACCGTAGGTGGGACAGGGTAGGGCGATTGGAGGTTTTGGAGGAATCGTGGTTCGACGAGGACCATTTTTTTCGTGTGGTTCATTGTCGGCCGAAGAGTCCACCCAATACTGGACCCAACACGGAAGCGGCCAACGGTGCTAAGATGGCCCCGAGAAAGCCGCCTTTCTGTAACACCATTTTTGTGTTTGAGGGACCCGCTTCTGGACTAGGGTTCGGAGACCTGTGTTATGCTTGGCCAACTTGGTCTTCTGAGCCGGAGTCAGTGGTACGTTGCCTTTTAACAGGCTGTACCCGATCTCGCAGACAGCGTACAAGGTCAGGGTCCGCACCGCGTACAATGGTTCGGACCAACTCGGGTGGGGCCGTCTTCAATACACGGAGCGTCGGGGCGTGCTTCCGTACTCGCGCAGACATCATGTACAACTAATGCAAGAACCCACAACTCTGCCCTTTTTGACCCACCTCAGCGAACAGAGACAAAGTCAACCATGCTGTGGTATTCATTCTTTTTATTACCCCCAAACACACACTCCAGCTGGGGGAGCCACTGTGGGTGTGTTTTTCATTATTTTTGCATGTACACGTGCTGGGCCTCTCCGGGAAAGATGCCGGTCCGTAGTCGAAGGTGGTCGGGGGTGGCTTGCTTGAGGTCGAAGAGCATATACCCGTGCTGAGGTGTACCCGTGCATCTTTGAAGGCTTCCAACGCAAACGGTGTGCGGCCGGGATACATCTGTCTCGCCAGGTGCAGCAGTTGAGTGGTATCTCTCGGGTTTTTGAAGACCACCAGGTAGTGGGCATTTAAGCTGATGTTCCGATGTTCTTTGTTTTTGCAGAACAGATTCCGCACAATGTAGATGATGCTGAGCCGTCGATGGTGGCTGCCTTTGGTAAAGAGTTGGGTGACCCGCGCATCCGTCTCCGCCATGAGATCATCCAGAACCACCGAGGTGTCGGGTTCCAAATCGGCCAGATTGGGTAGGCCTTCCACGAACGTGATGTGGGGCATTGCTGCATACGCTTCCTGCCATTCTCCGTAAAACCACACGACTCGGGCAATGGGTGGGGTGATCATGCTGTCGGCGTGTTGAAGGAGCTTCCGGACGAAGTGCGTTTTGCCGGAGCCCGTCGGTCCTGCGATGACGCAAGTGAAGGGATGCTGCCACCGAGGGTCCATGGTTCGAGGTGTATCCGCTGTCGTGGTAACCCGCTCTTGTAAATTTCGTACGAGTGAACTGGATTGGTGATGGTGGGTACAACGTCGGTCGTCGTTGTCTGTTCGCTGCGATTGATAATTGGTGGGTACAACGTCGGTCGTCGTTGTCTGTTCACTGTGAGTGATGAAATCCGGTGGGTCTTCAGACGTACTTGGTGTACATGGTGTAGATGTTGACTGTATACTTGGTGTGCAGCTCGACGTGGCTTGTACACGGGGTGTGGTGGTGACTGGGCTCGATACGGGGTTGACTGGTGCTATCTGTAGACTGGTTTCACTGATGGCTGGTGTTCTCAGTTGGTTAAGTAGCGTGCTGACATAGGCTACGTCGTAAAACACACCTCCGTACAACACACTCAGCAGGGTTAGTACTATCACCACAAAGCTTTGCGCGTTTTGGGAGACGCTGTGTTCAGAGGCAGCTGCTGTTTGTCCATAGCACCGTGGTCGAACGTGGAATAAAGGATGACGGTAGTGGTGTCTGGCTTTGTAGTCGTTTCACCTGGTTGGCAGAGACCCAGGAATTGAAGGAACTGTGCCAGCCTTGCCATTTGACGAAATGAAACAGTTTGCCACGTCGACGTTCCGTTTTTAAAATCTGCTCCACCGTGTAGTAGTCTTGCTTTGTTTTTACGACAGGCTGTAATTCCATCTCGTAAAACGTCCGTAGCAACGGTTCCCCTTGAAGATCTTCCAGTTCATAGACTCGCTGCTGTTGGGGTAGGCGCCGTTTAATCAGGAAGTGCTCATCGCTCCAGTTGGGCAAGTAACTTTTCTCAAATTGACCTTTGAATTTACTGATCCGTACAGGGTCCCCGACCTTGTACTCCCCCTTCGGCGTTCGCTGCGATTGCCTGGGGTACAAGACACGCCGGACTTGGGCTTCATTGCGTTGGGTCACGGTAATGGGGGCTCTCTCTATACTCCGATGATAGTCTCGATTGTAACCACTCACAAGTTTCGGGAGAACATCGATGTACCGCCTTGTATTCTTACAGGTGAAATATTTATACATGCGGCCTTTGAATGTCCTGTTCAACCTTTCCACCACGGAAGCCTTGGTCTCGCTGTACGTATAGAAGAAAAACACCTTCTGGGCTTTCAGAAACTGTTGGGACGGTCTGTTGAGGAATTGGCTGCCTTCGTCGGTTTGCAAATACAAAGGTTTGCGCCCGGTCTTGAAGATGTCTTTGAACGCCGCTATGAGATTCGCCCCCGTTTTCGTCCGGATGGGTACCACCCACGCATACTTGGATAGGATATCGATGCACGCCAAGATATACCGATTCCCATCGTTGTGTTTGGCAAAGACGCTCATATCGACCAAATCCGCTTGCCACTGGGCATCTATTCCTCCCACGATGACCCGGTTCCGTAGAAAATGGCGACGGACAGATCGATGTAAGGTATAGGTGTCTTGTTTTTTTAACCAATCTCGGACTTGGGCACGTTGTATCCCCTGGGGTTTGGCCGCTCGATAGAGAACCGACAATGCACTATAGGCCGCCGGACTGTCGGGACTGTAGTATTACATCTGACGACGATACAGCTCACCAATCTCCAATGTACGAGTTGTCACAGCGAAACAGCTCACCAATTACCAGTATACGAGTTGTCAGAGCATTTCCATCATAGCTCTCTAGATTTGTATCTAATACCGCTTATGCCTGTGCTAGGGGCCGTGTGGTCATATCATCCAAGTTGCCACATGAACAGGTACAATAAAAGCGTACCTGAGATACAACACATATCACGAATCGTTAGATTCTTGGTATGTGCTTTAGAATAGGTTTACCAGAAGACTATTCTGTGAAGTCCTGTGACGCAGTATGTCGGCACCTCTTCCCACTTCCCTTATATGTGTTGTAATCCAAAACCTTCTCCCAGCGCTTTATGGTGACAAATGATGATGGACTCTGGCTCTATCATTTATTTATAACGGGTATATCTTGGGCCGGAGTTTCTGATTTTCCACAGTGTCCATGGTAAATGACCAGTCCAACTCGTCTGATGACCGCTTGATAAGCACTTGATCCACATCTACCACGGCATCTTCCAATGCAGACCATAGATCAGGGTGAAGGGTAAAATGCACTGTACCCCCATCTATCCGAGCCAATTGAGCAAAGAAAGGGCCGCGTCGTATGTACACATCGTGACACAAGTGGATGAGGTCGCCGTTCAGTTCACCAGACAACACTCGTTTGAATTTGGTCCAGCCCTCCCGGGGCAGACGAATGTGGGCCGGGCACGGTTGTGTAAGGTCCGCATCACAGATGTCTCCCACCTCCTCCATGATATCGACTTTATCCGCATAAACGTGCAGGAAAACCTCGGGGGTCAAGCTGAGATACGCCAGTATTATATGTTCCGTCATGGTCAGTACGTGAATGGTACGAGATTTGACTGTCTCTCGTATTTATAGGGAGAACCCCGTGAGATCAAAGGATTGGGTGGTCATGTCACTGGGCTGACTGAGTCTATCCGGGTAATTAATGGCATCGTCGTCTGGTTCATGGTTAGACATTTGCTCATTGGGTTCTGCCGCTGCTTCTCTCAGGGCACGAGCCCACTCCAACTCGTCTGATGACCGCTCGTCCGGTGTAAACAGCTGGTCCACGATAGGCACCACTTTCTCGAAGGCTGTCCACAGATCGGGGTCTAGGGTGAAGCCTCGCGTAGGGTCTTGGTAGCGGCCCAGGCGTGGGAAGAAGGGTCCACGGTGTACGTAGATGGCATTGTCTATGTGGATGAGGTGTCCGTCGAGCTCGCCGCTCAACACCCGTTTAAATTTGGTCCAGCCGTCACGGTGTAGCGTAACCGTATTCGATACGGTCTCAGCGCGCGACCAGCAAACATCTCCACGGTCTTCCACGAGGGTGACTTTATCTCCATAGACGTGTAACCCCACCCGGGGTGTAAGGGGAAGGATGGCTCGTAGGACTGGTGACATGCTTGATCCAATGACGAACGGTGAATGAGACACACTCTGTCTGGCCCTCGTATTTATAGTCAGGTGCCACTGTCAATGCCACAGCGCCAGGGTCAATAGGGCACAGACCATGACTAGGTCAACCAGCCGTCGCTGGTTCCGGCTTGAGCGCTCATGGTCCATAGCCCGAGCATCAAGGGTGGCTGTCATAGTCCAGTAGTGGTGAGTGATGGCACACCTCTCCATCGAGTGCACTCTGTCGAGGACCGCTTCTGTGAACTCGTTCAGGATCTGGCGTCGCCCCTCGTTGTCGTTGCCATCTGCAAACATGGACCGGACCACTGCTCGGTAACCCGTGAGTGAATTGACCACGGTGACATGCTGTAAAATGCGAATCGCATAGGGCTGGATCTCCGTCATGGCTCTGCAACCATAGAAATGAAGGTGTGGGATCCAGAGGGACGTGTTTTATAGACCATGTCACACATGCGCGCCTAGATGTAGCTCTACGGGTGTAATCCGTGAGACGTACTATTCTGATTGGTTATGTGGCTCCTATAGAGATAGCACCTTATCGACAATGGGGACTACTTGTTCCAAAGCCGTCCATAGATCGGGATGAGATCTCACCAAAAAACCCTGTCTTGTGTGTTTTCTATATGAGCATAATGCATGAAACTGGCCAATCAGTGGCCTAGAATGGAGCCAAAGTTAACCCATCCATGTCCAGAAAACATTACCCGGGTGTACAAGAACCCGGATGTAGGCACGGACGTAGGCGAAAGCATCCCAGTACCCTGATGTAGGCGCAGACGTGAGCGAAATTCTAGTACCTGTCCATTGTTTTTTTTATTGATCGCTCATTGGCTCTTTTTCTCGACCGCTGATTGGTCCAAATGGAACTGTCCATCCTTCCCAGGTTAATTTACAATCCCTTTTGGGGTTCAAGCTCTGTATATCGATGCCGCAACATTGTCTCCGAACCTTGCCGAAAGGGAGACCTTGGACCTTTTGACCTGGATGTGACCTTTGATCTTTTGACCCAACATTCATCCGCGCACTGCCGGTGATGACGCGCGCGCGCGCGAGCGGCCGGAGAACCCGCGCGCGCGCGCTGCGGGCGGGGCGGGTCGGGCCAGGCCGGGAAAAGCCCCGGAGGTTGAACATCCGGACGTCTAAGAGAACATTGGAACTCTTCTGGGTTTGGAGGTGAAACCCGGAAGTGACGTCACAACCCACGTGACCTGCGCAGCAGAATGGAAACGACACCCTAGTCTAGCCCTCTCACATAGGCTTCACATGGATACCTCACTCGATCCCATCGTACCACTAGTGGCCCACCTAGACCCCAAAACGTCTATTTCCATACCCTTTGTCCACTGCGCATGCGCAGAGTGACGATATTGCAACCCCGCACTCACCGCATCAGATGCCCCCTCTCATAGGCTTCACATTGATACCTCACTCGATCCAATCGGCCCACTAGTGGCTCCCCTAGATCCCAAAACGTCTATTTCCATACACTTTGTCTATTGCGCATGCGCAGAATGACGATATTCGTACCCCACATCCATCCCATCGGTTGCCCCTCATATAGGCTTCACATTGATACCTCACTCGACCCCATCGGACCATTAGTGGCCCATCTAGATCCCAAAACGTCCACCCCGTATGGACCTATACACCCATAGCTATGCAGTATAGGCTTATGGGCCTACCCAGGCCTCGGTGACTTTTTCCAAAAATGTCAGTTTCGCTCCGGGACCCTTCCCATCGTGTTCTAAATGACGAGACGTGAAAAACAAATCCAAGCAACCCATATCACAATGAACGTGTGTGAATTTCCCAGGTTGGACCTATACCCCCCATGACCAGCATATGGGCATATATACAGACCTCGGTGACTTTTCCTGGGGACTACTTTTTCTCCGCGGAAGCTTTTTCCCGCGACCGCATCACCACCAGACCCCATCACCGCGGAGCAATACACACGCAGCTGGTGGCGCCCCCTGGCGCCACAGATATAAAAGGCGATGTGGCGTCCCCTATACCTTTAACCTGGAAACAGCGCCCCCTGGTGGATGCAAGAGTTACCTCCCCCGCCAAAATAATACCCTTCGTGCCCTCTCCCTACTACTTATACCGAAAACTCCCGAAGTTAACTGAAAGTTAAAAGCCACACAGCCATGTGATCGATATTTAGACCGGCTCAATGAATAACGCTCTGTGCTTTCTCATGTTTGCTTTGAGTGAGTGTGGAAATATATTCAGATTAGAAGACTGCAAAAGAACAAAGCGAATACCGTATATTGTACATTGAAACTCAATGAAAAAAAAATCCTAATAAACTGAAGTCCGATATTTAATTAAACGAGAGATCCTGAAGGATCTTGGCGCCCACCATTGCCCGATAATTGTAAGCTAATGACAAGAGGATCTTTTTCTCCATTGTTACTAAGAACAAACGATTGATTTGTAATTTTGTTTACGGAATTTCGAATCTGAGCGAAAAAGATCGAAAAAGGGACACTGGAAAACACCATGATATCATCTTTCTAAGTTTAAGGAGTTTCAAGATTTCTAGAAACTGTACTTATGTCAGTTGTAATAGTACAAGAGAAAAGAGCAACGTTAGTCTGAAAGTGAATGTCCGCAGAATCATTCCTCTTTGTTCTGTAGTATTTTTTTTTGCATGTGTCATCATTGGGTACTGGAAGCGAAGACAAATGTCTTTGACCCTTTGGCATGAGCTATGAAACATACTTAAGATTTTATAATTAGGAACGAATGCTAATTCTGTTCTGTTTACTGGGCTAGTTTGAGATATCTCTTTTAAGATACCATGCTCGAAAATAGCAACTTGATACAATACTTAATACTGAAGGGATCCCCGCAGTAATGTTGAAACTTCAAAAGTGTCTGAATCCTGATTATCTCCCTGGGATCGAAACACGC
The DNA here is from genome assembly GCA_036873755.1 of Hanleya hanleyi. Taxonomy (NCBI): domain Eukaryota; kingdom Metazoa; phylum Mollusca; class Polyplacophora; order Lepidopleurida; family Hanleyidae; genus Hanleya; species Hanleya hanleyi. The sequence goes on along the minus strand of JAVTVY010029682.1, from coordinate 50,451 downwards.
AGTTGTAACGTTGTGTCACAAGAGTGACGTCCCTTCATGTAGCCGACCCGTCGGCAGACGAAACAGTTCGCTGGACTAAGAAAACTGATTTAAAATTTGAAGAAATGCATTTTAATTCCGAATTATTTGAACTCCTTGATATGGAAGGTGAAGATATGGATATCCTCTATAGTCACTATATAGAATATGTCCCACTGTTTGATCCGACGACTCGTGTGATGCAACATCACAACTCGGGAATACCGTATTACATGTAATTTTAAGCGTAACTTGGATTTTCGAATCGGACCAAAAAAGGCATCTTGCACAACTAGGCCCCATGTGGGACCTGTGCATCAAATTTCAGAAACAATCCATGAAGTAGTTCCTGAGAATTGACGATAACAATGTTTCAAGGGAAAATCCAAGATGGTCACCTGGCGGCCATTTCAGATTTTCGAATCGGACCAAAAAAGGTATCTTGCACAACTGGACCACAAGGGGAAACTGTGTACCAAATTTGAGGAAGATCTATGCTGTACTTCTTGAGAAATCACGATAAAGTTTCATGGGAAATCCAAGATGGGCCCCTGGTGGCCATATTGGATTTTCGAATCAGACAAAAGAAGGTATTTTGCACAACTAGACCCCAAGGGGAACCTATGTACCAAATTTGAGAAAGATCCATGCAGGACTTCCTGGGAAATCACGATAACAAAGTATTATGGGGTAATCCAAGATGGCTGCTTGGTTGCCATATTGGATTTTCGAATCGGACCAGAAAAAGTATCTTGCAAAACTAGATCCCAAGGGGAACCTGTGTACCGAATTTGGGAAAGATCCATGCAGTAGTTCCTGAGCAATCGCGATAACAAGGTTTCATGGGGAAATCCAAGATGGTCGCCTTGTGGCCATATTGGATTTTCGAATCGGACGAGAAAAGGTATCTTGCACAACTAGACTCCAAGGGGAACATGTGTACCAAATTTGAGAAAGATCCATGCAGTCGTTCATTAGAAATCGCGATAACAAGGTTTCATGGGGAAATCGAACATGGCCGCCTTGTGGCCATATTGGATTTTCGAATCGGACCAGTAAAGGTACCTTGCACAACTAGACCCCAAGGGGAACATGTGTTCCAAATTTGAGAAAGATCCACGCTGTAGTTCCTGAGAAATCGCGATAACAAGGTTTCATGGGAAAATCCAAGATGGCTGCCTTGTGGCCATATTGTATTTTCGAATTGGATCAGAAAAGGTATCTTGCACAATTGGACCCCAAGGGGAACCTCTGTACCAAATTTGAGAAAAATTCAAGAGGTAGTTCCTGAGAAAACGCGATAACAAGGTTTCATGGGGAAATCCAAGATGGCCGCCTTGTGGCCATATTGGATTTTCGAATCAGACCAGAAAAGGTATCTTGCACAACTAGACCCCAAGGGAAACCTGTGCACCGAATTTGACAAAGATCCATGCAGTAGTTCCTGAGAAATCGCGATAACAAGGTTTCATGGGGAAATCCAAGATGGTCGCCTTGTGGCCATATTGGATTTTCGAATCGGACCGGAAAAAGTATCTTGCAAAACCAGATCCCAAGAGGAACCTGTGTACCGAATTTGGGAAAGATCCATGCAGTAGTTCCTGAGAAATCGCGATAACAAGGTTTCATGGGGAAATCCAAGATGGTCGCCTTGTGGCCATATTGGATTTTCGAATCAGAGCAGAAAAGGTACCTTGCACAACTGGACCACAAGGGGAACCTGTGTACCAAATTTGACAAAGATCCATGCAGTATTTCCTGAGAAATGACAATAACAATGTGTCATGGGGAAATCCAAGATGGCTGCCTGGTGGCCATATTGGATTTTCGAATCGGACAAGAATAGGCATCTTGCACACCTAGACCCCAAGGGGAACCTGTATACCAAATTTGAGAAAGATCCATGCAATAGTTCCTGAGAAATCGCGATAACAAGGCTTCATGGGGAAATCCAAGATGGCTGCCTTGTGGCCATATTGGATTTTCGAATCGGACCAGAAAGGGTATTTTGCACAACTAGACCCCACGGGGAACCTGTGTACCAAATTTGAGAAGGATCCATGAAATAGTTCCTGAGAAATCGCGATAACAAGGTTTCATGAGGAAATCCAAGATGGCTGCCTGGTGGCCATATTGGATTTTCGAATCGGACGAGTAAAGGTACCTTGCACAACTAGACCCCAAGGGGAACATGTGTTCCAAATTTGGGAAAGATCCATGCAGTAGTTCCTGAGAAATCGCGATAACAAGGTTTCATGGGAAAATCCAAGATGGCTGCCGTGAGGCCATATTGAATTTCCGAATTGGACCAGAAAAGGTATCTGCACAACTAGATCCCAATGGGAAACTGTGTACCAAATTTCAGAAAGATCCGTGCAGTAGTTCCTGAGAAATCACGATAACAAGGTTTCATGGGGAAATCCAAGATGGCCGCCTGGTGGCCATATTGGATTTTCGAATCGGACCAAAAAAGGTATCTGCACAACTAGATCCCAAGGGGAAACTGTGTACCAAATTTCAGAAAGATCCGTGCAGTAGTTCCTGAGAAATCGCGATAACAAGGTTTCATGGGGAAATTCAAGATGGCCGCCTTGTGGCCATATTGGAATTTCGAATCGGACCAGAAAAGGTATCTGCACAACTAGATCCCAAGGTGAACCTGTGTACCAAATCTCAGAAACATCCGTGCAGTAGTTCCTGAGAAATCGCGATAACAAGGTTTCATGGGGAAATCCAAATGGCCGGCTTGTGGCCATATTGGATTTTCGGATCGGACCAGACAAGGGATCTGCACAACTAGACCCCAAGGGGAACCTGTGTACCGAATCTCAGACAGATCCGTGTAGTAGTGGCTGAGAAATCGCGATAACAAGGTTTCATGGGGAAATCCAAGATGGCCCCCCTGTGGCCATATTGGATTTTGGAATCGAACCAGAAAAGGTATCTGCACAACTAGACCCCAAGGGGAACCTGTGTACCAAATTTCAGAAAGATCCGTGCCGTAGTTCCTGAGAAATCGCGATAACAAGGTTTCATGGAGAAATCCAAGATGGCCGCCTTGTGGCCATATTGGATTTTGGAATCGGGCCAGAAAAGTTATCTGCACAACTAGTGCCCAAGGGGAACCTGTATACCAAATTTCAGAAAGATCCGTGTAGTAGTTCCTGAGAAATCGCGATAACAAGAATTGTTTATGGACGGACGACGGACGACGGACCACGGACGAAAAGCGATTTGAACAGCCCACCATCTGGTGATGGTGGGCTAAAAAAAAACTTTTGTGACTAACTCTAATCTCAAAATCCAATCTTGGACTATCAGAGGGTCACTTTTCAGATCAACTCAAATATTGTTCGCTTTGGAGTCACCACATAGCAAATATTGGAAATTTTATTTTGAAACGTGTCAGAAGAAAGAATAGCGCAGACCTACAACTCAGTATTGAGCTGCACTGAAATAGTTGTACACTAATAGAGCTACCAATTCATAGATTTTCGCCTGTTGTATACTTCCAATTTCAATACATTTGATGTAAACATGAAATCAGGCAACAAAACCTGAATTATGGCTGGGATGACCTACCGTATCATAAATGAACACGTACAACTGCGATGTTTATCCCAATCTCCCACCCTCCCAACTGTTTCCCAAATTGAGATATATCCTTGAAATTTGAGTGGATGACGGCAGACAGGCTCTATTAACTTCGATTTGTTTGCTACTCAGATATTGTTGAATAAATCGTATAGAAGTGTCGTCGTACTTATGAATTCCGGAGCAATGATTTTGCAGCCTTTTTTCTTCAGAGGGGACGTAACTCTCTCATTGACAATTTAACCTAAATTGAACTAAGTTGTTTCCCTTATACCACGAGAGAACTGGCTTCTTTCATACATACATTCTTCATATTCGGGCGTTGTGTACTCCTTTGATTGACTGATCGAATAGCTATGCCTATTCGACTGAAAGCCGTACTGCTCAGCCATGCAAAATGTATATAAACAGACAGTTTGGTAAATAATAGATCACATTACACGGTACCGGTATTAAATGAGGGCGAGGATTTTCATATCTATCATTTTCATTTTTATGAACTTTTATTAACCAATCCCATTATTTGTCGCATGGACGACATAAGATTAGTTATATCATTGCGAAATTGAAATTTCTAATTTTGGTACGGTAGTTCCACATTCTAAATCGGCGAATGAATTACCAAAACTGGAACTACTAGTAGTTCGAACTACTTTCTTCTTAATTTACAAGCGATTTCTTAATACCGGGCACTGGTAGTTAGAAATGTTGATATTCTCACTAATGGTAGCATTCCGCAATGAAGAAAAGAGCTCACAGTAGTAGGGAGAGAGCATATCCGGTCATATTTTCCAGGGAGGTAACTCTTGCATCCACTAGGGGGCCCTTTTTTCCAGGTTAAAGGTATACGGGACGCCACATCGCCTTTTACCTCTGTGGCGCCTGTGGCGCCAGGGGGCGCCACCAGCTCAAGGTCACGTAGAGGTCAAAAGTAGTTCCGGCAACCTGTAACCTTTGTATTCCTCCGCGCACAGAACGTAGTTCCATGTCAACCAAGTGACTTCCAATGTTAATGTATACGGGGAATGCCTAAAAAGAGTATGGGAATAGACGTTTTGTGACAGGGATGGGTCCCTAGTGGTCCGATTGGGTCGAGTGAGGTATGAAAGTGAAGCGCTCCTCTAGGGCCATTCAGTCATGGGTGGGAGCATGTAAAATTAGGATTTTTTTCCCGAAACTATAAAAAGCGGAACACGGACTTTACCCCTAAAATAGGGGAAAACACCTATCAACCCTAGCCAAAAGGGCTAATATCAGTCCCCGGGCTTATTGGGACCTGCCTATCAAGTCAATGGGGTGGGTGCATGTAAAATTAGGATTTTTTCCCGAAACTATAAAAAGCGGAACACGGACTTTACCCCTAAAATAGGGGAAAACCCCTATCAACCCTGTATGGAAATAGACGTTTTGAGATCTAGGGGAGCTACTAGTGGGCCGATTGGATCGAGTGAGGTATCAATGTGAAGCCTATCTGAGGGAGCATCTGATGGGGTGAGTGCGGGGTTGAAATATCGTCACTCTGTGCATGCGCAGTGGACAAAGGGTATGGAAATATACGTTTTGGGGTCTAGGTGGGCCACTAATGGGCCGATGGGATCGAGTGAGGTATCCATGTGAAGCCTATGTGAGGGGGCTAGACTAGGGTGTCCTTTCCATTCTGCTGCGCAGGTCACGTGAGTTGTGACGTCACTTCCGGCTTTCACCTCAAAACCCAGAAGAGTTCCAATGTTCTCTTAGACGTCCGGATGTTCAACCTCCGGGGTTTTTCCCGGCCCGGCCCGGCCCGGCCCGCCCCGGCCGCAGCGCGCGCCCACGAGTTCTCCGGCCGCACGCGCGCGCGCGCGTCATCACCGGCAGTGCTCGGATGAATGTCGGGTCAAAAGGTCAAAGGTCACATCCAGGTCAAAAGGTCCAAGGTCTCCCTTTCGGCAAGGTTCGGAGACAATGTTGCGGCATCGATATACAGAGCTTGAACCCCAAAAGGGGATTGTAAATTAACCTGGGAAGGATGGGCAGTTCCATTTTGACCAATCAGCGGTCGAGAAAAAGAGCCAATGAGCGATCGATAAAAGAACCAATGGACGGGTACTAGAATTTCGCTCACGTCTGCGCCTACGTCCTGGTACTGGGATGCTTTCGCCTACGTCCGCGCCTACATCCAGGTTCTTGTACACCCGGGTAATGTTTTCTGGACATGGATGGGTTACCTTTGGCTTCATTCTAGGCCACTGATTGGCTAGTACGGTGTTCAAAGCCAGTTTCATGCATTATGCTCATATAGAAAACACACAAGACAGGGTTTTTTGGTGAGATCTCATTTTTTTATTCATTGAGAACAACCACGTGAAAACTGAAGCCCAGAACAGAGGGCTTGCACATTGAAAGAACTGAAGCGCAGAACAGGGGGCTTGTACATTGAAAGAACTTAAGCCCAGAACGGGGCTTGTACATTGAAATGATGGACGGCCCAGTCATATACGAGTACCTCGCGGTCCTCGGCCTTGGGGTACTCGTCAAACATCTGTACGATGGTAGATAAGGGTCTTCCCCGGCATCGATGATACAGGTAAAACAAGCATTATTGTCCGCACACGCTACTGGCCAGGCTTTGTTTGACGTTTGACTGTTCCAACACCACGTCTCTGTGCCTTGATCCATGAAGTCTGTTAAATCGGGATGGAGGGGTGGCAGGCCGTACGGGTCAAACTATTCTGTTCTGTCAAGTACACGCCCACCCAATGTTCACCGGGTCGATCCATCGGGTCCGTGTTGAGAACGTATGCAGCAGGATACATACGGTCTAATGGGAACACATCTCGGGCGAACATCCCTTGAAAGACCATACGTGTCTCTGGGTCATTCTCCAGCACGGTGGTTATCTGGTCTGTATCCATGTTAGGTGGAGAAGTCACACAGGACGTTGCGCGCCTTGTCCACTTGAATGATGTTGTCAAACTCGGCGTAGCAGATAACATTGACGGTGGTCCCGAGGGCTCGTGCAAAGTGGATTTCCAACCGTAAATTGCCTTGCTGGGCCAGGGCCAGCTGATGGTCGTTCTCTAAGGTGGGGGTCAGATCGAAACAGAACAACGTGTATCCGTTCGAGTAGTCCTCCCGACTGATCAAATTTCCTTCGTCCTGGTTGATTTGACCGGTGGCTGTAAACAGGCTCTGATAGGCTCGAATGAAATTCGCGCGTCCGAAGTTCGGTGTTAAGGCCGTGGCTGGGACCTGTTGTCCATCCAAATGCAGGGCCACAAAATTGATGCCGAAATGTTTAAAGTCAAACGGATTCTCTGGGTAGGCTCCGCTGAAACTGGTATTTTCCACACAGGCCAGGATCAATCGCTTGGGTAGTTCCCCCAGGAACAGGTTTTCTTTGTCGGCGCCTATATTTCCAGCAGGCACAGAGAACACTTTGGTTTGTACACGTCGGATAGGGTACTGGGCTGGTTTTGTTTCAAAGGCTTTCATATGTCCCAATTGAACGGCTGGATTCGGTTTCACTTTTCGGACATACAGGACTGCGTCTTGGATAACAATCTTATAGTCAGCTGCATGCCCATCTACGTTAGTGGCCATCAAGGCAAAGGTCGGAGGCGCCCGTATCAGTCGAATTTTGATGGGGATCTTGTTCAAGAGGTACCGGTCTTGCATGAACATGTCTGCGTGTAGTCGACCCATGAGATCCACCGAGACGCCGTTCGCGGTCAAAGCCTTCCGTTTGTTATATCCCACATTGTCCACCGTGTCCATGTGCTCGGCTGTGTTCTGGTAGAATAAAGCGGCTGTCAGTTGAGATTTTTTAGCCTCTCGGCCATACGACAACAGTGTCTCGATGTAGGCTCGATATGGGTACGTGTTGGTCGAGTCGCTGATGAGTTTGTCGCTGAGAAAAATATCCACCTGTTGAAACATCGAGTGCAGCCAGAGATTCGTCGGGCCCACTGTTGCAGCTTGGATGATTCTGGAGCCATCTCCATTGACTTTCACATACAAGTATGTATGGGCTAAATCCACATAGGCCGTATCCGCATTACTGATGGTGAACTCGATGGGCCCTGTTTCGTTGATGCTGGAGAGCGGGAGATGCTCCACCCATAATCCTTGTTCGGCACTGGTCTGTGTGGGCGGCACGGTCCACAAATCAAATTCACTGTTGGTGGAGGGACAGCACTCGGCGTGGATCAAGGACATGTTTTAAGAAAAGATATCCTGGGTCTTCGATGTGCGTCGTCGCTGGGTCGGTCGTCGACTGGTGCGTGGTCTCGGTGGGGCAGCTCTTTTATTCCCTACGGTGCGTTGTGCTTTGGCCACCAAGACGCCTCCTGCTTCTTTGGCACGCCGTTTCAAGGCTTCTTGGGGTGCCGTACCCACCAAGACATCACCGGCGACTTGCAGTCCACTGCGTACCGCTTGTTTGCCGATTGCTTTCACCCCACGCGTCACCAAGGGCAGGAACGTTTTGACTATGCTGCCGAGTATGTTCCCCAGTCCATGTCCTCGTTGCATGCGTGCACCACTAAAGACCGGAAAGCCACCCCCGGCCCGTTGGGCATAATAGTCCATATAGCTGCGTGCATCGCACTCGTAAGGTACTTTCATTATGCAAAGTGGGGAGCACGTGCTTGTCGAAAATGAAGTGTCAGCACCACTTTTCCTCGTTCGAATGCCACCGGTCGTCCCGTGTCATCTCTTATATCCACCGTGATCGTGTTGATGTCGGTTTTTAAAGGGGACCACCCGTAACAGAGGTGTGTTGATATCGCCCACGATGTGGTTGTCCACCAGGTCCGAGTAGACGTAGAGTCCATACCTACCCGACTTCATATCCATCGGGATCTCGCCTTGGTGGGCGGTGGGACCAGCGAACGTCTGTAGATCGAAACCCAGCATTTGCTGTAGGATAGAACTCAGTACGACACTTGCATTGGCGGTGACGATAAGCTGTGCCTTGTCGTTGTGTGCGTTATAATCGAAGTCCACGTGATTCTTGAAGGGAAAGGATTTGATGGGTTTTAAAGTATTCGTGACCTCCCGTAGAGCCTTATAATGCAACAGTCTTGACAGCCCACCCATGAACTCCTTGGGAGTATCGTATTGGCCTTCGGGGAGGGTGAATCCAGTGTTTTTTGGCTTCGTAGGTCACCTCGTACCACACTTCATTGGCTCGCACATTGCACCACGAGTAAGGGTATTGGATATCCACGAGGCCACATTCCCATCGTCCAGGTAAATGCAACGGTTGCAGTAACTGGGTGACGTACTTGGTCACGGTGTTGTCAGGAAACACATCCAGCGAACTGTTACTGAGTAGGGTGAGGTAAAGCACGGCGACTGAGCTGTCCTGCTGCTGCTGTTGGTTTTAATAGGTGTTCCAGGCCTTGGGCGGTTGTGTCCGGCGTCGTGTTCGTCGCGTTGACTTGCTACGTGTCACGGCTCTAGAGATGTGGGGTGTCTTGATCAGGTCTGATCAGGTTTGAAGGTCTGAAAAGAAGGTGCCCGTTGTGGTGGTGGAGTTTTGGGGGGTGACTCCGGTTCCCATTCGGCTTCCCAAGAAGTTAGTGGGCCACTCGGCGATTGCTGGGTTCGCTGCATAAAGGCCCAGCGGTGGGGGTTCCCCACCAATTCCTGTGGTACATGCATGTCTTTCAAGCCTTGAGCGAAGACCTCCCGTCCTCGAGGATCCGTATGCGACCTGCGTTTACGCATCAGATCATTCACTAAATCCGTCATGTGGGTCCGGAGGACCACCTGATTCTGTACCAGTAGTTCGCCTTTATCATTCCAAGTCATGTTAAGATTCTGTTTCATCCGTTGTAATACCAGGCCAGCTTGTTTCTTGAACGATGCAGGTACACTCTTCAGGACTTCGTCTTCCACCCACTGTGGGGCTGTGAGTGGTACCCCTGGTAATGGCGGCTGTTGGAGCGGTGCTGAGGTTGGCGGTGTGTCACGTGGTGGTGGTGGAGTAGAGAGGGTTTGGTATTGGTCCATGAACGTCATGTACCGTTGAAGCGTCTTATTGTACCGTTGTACTTTCTCACTGTCGCTTAACCCCGGTCTCTGTAAGATCTGTTGCATCTCTCCATCGAGGGTGTTTATGGTCTCCACCGTAGGTGGGACAGGGTAGGGCGATTGGAGGATTTTTTCGTGTGGTTCATTGTCGGCCGAAGAGTCCACCCAATACTGGACCCAACACGGAAGCGGCCAACGGTGCTAAGATGGCCCCGAGAAAGCCGCCTTTCTGTAACACCTTTTTCTTTTGTGTTTGAGGGACCCGCTTCTGGACTAAGGTTCGGAGGCGTGTCTTATGCTTGGCCAACTTGGTCTTCTGAGCCGGAGTCAGTGGTACGTTGCCTTTTAACAGGTTGTACCCGATCTCGCACAGACAGCGTACACGGTCAGGGTCCGCACCGCGTTCAATGGTTCGGACCAACTCGGGTGGGGCCGTCTTCAATACACGGAGCGTCGGGGCGTGCTTCCGTACTCGCGCAGACATGTACAACTAATGCCAGAACCCACAACTCTGCCCTTTTTATCCATCTCAGAGAACAGAGACAAAGTCAACCATGCTGTGGTATTCATTCTTCTATTATCCCCATCATCAAACACACTCCAGCTGGGGAAGCCACTGTGGGTGTGTTTACATTATTTTTGCATGTACACGTGGTGGGCCTCTACGGGAAAGATGCCGGCCCGTAGTCAAAGGCGGTTGGGAGTGGCTTGCTTGAGGTCGAAGAGCATATACCCGTGCTGAGGGGTTGTCGCATCTTTGAAGGCTTCCAACGCAAACGGTGTGCGGCCGGGATACATCTGTCTGGCCAGGTGCAGCAGTTGAGTGGTATCTCTCGGGTTTTTGAAGACCACCAGGTAGTGGGCATTTAAGCTGATGTTCCGATGTTCTTTGTTTTTACTGAACAGATTCTGCACAAAGTAGATGATGCTGAGCCGTCGATGGTGGCTGCCTTTGGTAAAAGTTGGGTGACCCGCGCATCCGTCTCCGCCATGAGATCATCCAGAACCACCAAGGTGTCAGGTTCCAAATCGGCCAGGTTGGGTAGGCCTTCCACGAACGTGATGTGGGGCATTGCTGCATACGCTGCCTGCCATTCTCCGTAACACCACACGACTCGGGCAATGGGTGGGGTGATCATGCTGTCGGCGTGTCGAAGGAGCTTCCGGACGAAGTGCGTTTTGCCGGAGCCCGTCGGTCCTGCGATGACGCAAGTGAAGGGACGCTGCCACCGAGGGTCCATGGTTCGAGGTGTATCCGCTGTCGTGGTAACCCGCTCTTGTAAATTTCGTACGAGTGAACTGGAGTGGAGGTGGTGGGTACAACGTCGGTCGTCGTTGTCTGTTCACTGCGAGTGATGATGGTGGTGGGTACAACGTCGGTCGTCGTTGTCTGTTCACTGTGAGGGATGAAATCCGGTGGGTCTTCAGACGTACTTGGTGTAGATGTTGACAGTATACTTGGTGTGGAGCTCGACGTGGCTTGTACACGGGGTGTGGTGGTGACTGGGCTCGATACAGGGTTGACTGGTTCTATCTGTAGACTGGTTTCACTAATGGCTGGTGTTCTCAGTTGGTTAAGTAGCGTGCTGACATAGGCTACGTTGTAAACCACACCTCCGTACAGCACTCAGCAGGGTTAGCACTATCACCACAAAGCCCACTTGCGCTTTGCGCGTTTTGGGAGACGCTGTGTTCAGAGGCAGCTGCTGTTTGTCCATAGCACCGTGGTCGAACGTGGAATGAAGGATGACGGTAGTGGTGTCTGGCTTTATAGTCGTTTCACCTGGTTGGCAGCGACCCAGGAATTGAAGGAACTGGGCCAGCCTTACCATTTGACGAAATGAAACAGCTTGCCACGTCGACGTTCCGTTTTCAAAATCTGCTCCACCGTGTAGTAGTCTTGCTTTGTTTTTACGACAGGCTGTAATTCCATCTCGTAAAACGTCCCTAGCAACGGTTCCCCTTGAAGATCTTCCAGTTCATAGACTCTCTGCTGTTGGGGTAGGCGCCGTTTAATCAGGAAGTGCTCATCGCTCCAGTTGGGCAAGTAACTTTTCTCAAATTGACCTTTGACTTTACTGATCCGTACATGGTCCCCGACCTTGTGCACCGCCTTCGGCGTTCGCTGCGATTGCTTGGGGTACAAGACACGCCGGACTTGGGCTTCGGCTTCATTGCATTGGGTCACGGTAATGGGGGCTCTCTCTATACTCCAATGATAGGCTCGATTGTAACCACTCACAAGTTTCGGGAGAACATCGATGTACCGCCTTGTATTCTTATAGGGGAAATATTTATACATGCGGCCTTTGAATGTCCTGTTGAACCTTTCCATCACGGAAGCCTTGGTCTCGTTGTACGTATAGAAGAAAAACACCTTCTGGGCTTTCAGAAACTGTTGGAACGGTCTGTTGAGGAATCCCGGCCTTCGTCGGTTTGCAAATACAAAGGTTTGCGCCCGGTCTTGAAGATGTCTTTGAACGCCGCTATGAGATTCGCCCCCGTTTTCGTCCGGATGGGTACCACCCACGCATACTTGGATAGGATATCGATGGACGTCAAGATATACCGATTCCCATCGTTGTGTTTGGCAAAGCCGTTCATATCGACCAAATCCGCTTGCCACTGGGCATCTATTCCTCCCACGATGACCTGGTTCCGTAGAAAATGGCGACGGAGAGATCGATGTAAGGTATAGGTGTCTTGTTTTCTTAACCAATCTCGGACTTGGGCACGTTGTATCCCCTGTGGATTGGCCGCTCGATAGAGCCGACAATGCACTATAGGCCGCCGGACTGTCGGGACTGTAGTATAAGTTATCCAACACCTTCTCCCAGCGCTTCATGGTGACAAATGATGATGGACCCTGGCTCTATCGTTTATTTATAACGGGTATATCTTGGGCCGGAGTTTCTGATTTTCATCATTGGCTTCCACAGTGTCCATGGTAAATGATCAGTCCAACTCGTCTGATGACCGCTTGATAAGCACTTGATCCACATCTACCACGGCATCTTCCAATGCAGACCGTAGATCAGGGTGAAGGGTAAAATGCACTGTACCCCCATCTAGCCGAGCCAATTGAGCAAAGAAAGGGCCACGTCGGATGTACACATCGTGACACAAGTGGATGTCCAGTTCACCAGACAACACCCGTTTGAATTTGGTCCAGCCTTCCCGGGACGGACGAATGTGGGCCGGGCACGGTTGTGTAAGGTCCGCATCACAGATGTCTCCCACATCCTCCATGATATCGACTTTATCCGCATACACGTGCAGGAAAACCTCGGGGGTTAAACTGAGATACGCCAGTATTATATGCTCCGTCATGGTCAGTACGTGAATGGTACCAGGTTTGACTGTGTCTCGTATTTACTCGTCTTCCACGAGGGTCTTCCACGAGGGTGACTTTATCTTCATAGACGTGTAACCCCACCCGGGGTGTAAGGAGAAGGATGGCTCGTAGGACTGGTGACATGCTTGATCCAATGACGAACGGTGAATGAAACACACTCTGTCTGACCTTCGTATTTATGGTGAGGTCCCACTGTCAATGCCACAGCGCCAGGGTCAATAGGGCACAGACTATTGTGAGGCCAACCAGCCGTCGCTGGTTCCGGCGTGAGCGCTCGTGGTCCATAGCCCGAGCATCAAGGATGGCTGTCATAGTCCAGTAGTGGTGAGTGATGGCACACCTCTCCATCGAGTGCACTCTGTCGAGGACCGCTTTTGTGAACTCGTTCAGGATCTAGCGTCGCCCCTCGCTGTCGTCGCCATCTGCAAACATGGACCGGACCACTGCTCGGTAACCCGTGAGTGAATTAACCACGGTGGCATGCTGTAAAATGCGAGTCGCATAGGGCTGGATCTCCGTCATGGCTCTGCCACCGTAGAAATGAAGGTGTGGGATCCAGAGGGACGTGTTTTATAGACAATGTCACACATGCGCGCCTAGATGTAGCTCTACGGGTGTAGTCTGTGATACGTACTATTCTGATGGGTTATGTGGCTCCTATAGAGATAGTATCTTATCGACAATGGGGACTACTTGTTCCAAAACCGTCCATAGATCGGGGTCCAGGATAAAACCACCGTCGTTCAGACAGAGGAGTCGAGCGAAAAAGGGGCCGCAGAAAATGTAGACGTCGTCACACAGGTGAATGCTATCACCGTGCAGGTCACCCAACGACACCCGTTTCAAGGTAGTCCATCCTTCCGGTGACAAAGAGACGTGCGCTTTGGGTTCAGATGTACACCAACACCTAAGTCCGCTATCGATGAGGTCCACTCGTTTGGGGTACAACAATAGGGTGCAGCCAGGTGTAAGCCTCCGGGTAGCCACAGTCCCTTCTTTCACCTCGGGGTGTAGTAAGTCATCCACCTCGGGGAGTACATCTTTCAGTGCCATCCATAAGGGTGGACAGAGTGTGATATAGGTACCTCCACTCTGTTCCAACCGGGGATAAAGGGAATCCTCTCCAGCAGTGCGTATGTGCGCGCCGACTTCCACGTGCATGAAATCCCTTTCGGGGTCTTTTCCCTGTAACAATCGCGTCAATAGAGTCCAGCCTGATAGCGATAACAAAATCTTCACCTTCTGCGGTGCGTCTTGGACCAGCTCCAGGTGATCGTCATTGACGATGAGGTAGACGTCGGACGTCAGTTGGAATAACGCAAGCTCTGTTCCGCTCGCTGCCATGGTGGGGAATGAAAAGCGAACGGTTAGAGAGGTGGCTTTATAGTGTACCTGTTGGGTAGGGTTTTATACACCGTGCGTGGCACTTGTTATACTCGCTTGCGCCATAAGGTCAATAAGGTTAGAAATGCGTTTTTTCTACTACGCCCTGTGACGGCCCTTCGTGAATGGGCGTAACCTGTGAACATCATAGGAATGCATGTACTAACCTGTAAAGTCCGTGTCTTTTCGGTAAAGTCCGTGTCTTTTCGGTAACGTCCGTGTCTTTTCGGTAACGTCCGTATCTTTTCGGGCATATATGAGGGTCTTGAGGGGGGGCCACTGTATGTCACGTGTTGTATGTGTTTTTCTCGGCGACGTCCGTGTCTATCATCCGGGCACATCACGTCTGCGCCTGCATTGGGGTATGTATGAGGGTCTTCATGCGCGCGCGCGCTGCGGATTCACCCACGCACTTCCAGATAACCCGCGCGCGCTGCGGCATCAGATCACCCCCGCGCGCGCGCGCTGCGGCCGGGGCGGGCTGAGCAAAACCCCGGAGGTTGAACATCCGGACGTCTAAGAGAACATTGGAACTCTTCTGGGTTTGGAGGTGAAACCCGGAAGTGACGTCACAACCCACGTGTCCTACGCAGCAGAATGGAAACGACACCCTAGTTTAGCCCCCTCACATAGGCTTCACATGGATACCTCACTCGATCCCATCGGCCCACTAGTGGCCCACCTAGACCATAAAACGTCTATTTCCATACCCTTTGTCCACTGTGCATGCGCAGAGTGACGATATTTCAAACCTGCACTCACCCCATCAGATGCCCCCTCAGATAGGCTTCACATTGATACCTCACTCGATCCAATCGGCCCACTAGTGGCTCCCCTAGATCCCAAAACGTCTATTTCCATACACTTTGTCTATTGCGCATGCGCAGAATGACGATATTCGTACCCCACATCCATCTCAGCGGTTGCCCCCTCACATAGGCTTCACATTGATACCTCACGCGACCCCATCGGATCATTAGTGGCCCAAGCAACCCATATCACAATGAACGTGTGCGAATTTCCCTGGTTGGCCATCCTATGGGCCTATATACAGACCTCGGTGACTTTTCCCAAAAATTTCACCGCTTCGCTCCGGGACCCTTCCCATTGTCATTTTCTCGGCGAGACGAGAAAAACGAGACCCCACAAGCCATAGTAAAGCCCACGAAAAAAATTGACCATCCCCATACCCCATACAGGCATTTTCCCTTATATTGTATAATACAGACCCCTATTGTAGGGGGTAAAGTCCGTGTTCCGCTTTGTATAGTTTCGGAAGAAAATCCTAATTTTACATGCACCCACCCCATTGACTTGATAGGCAGGTCCCAGTAAGCCCGGGGACCGATATTAGCCCTTTGGGCTAGAGTTGATAGGTGTTTTCCCCTATTTTAGGGGTAAAGTCCGTATTCCGCTTTTTATAGTTTCGGGAAAAAATCCTAATTTCACATGCACCCACCCCATTGACTTGATAGGCAGGTCCCAATAAGCCCGGGGACCGATATTAGCCCTTTTGGCTAGGGTTGATAGGTGTTTTCCCCTATTTTATGGGTAAAGTCCGTGTTCCGCTTTTTATAGTTTCGGGAAAAAAATCCTAATTTTACATGCACCCACCCATGACTGAATGGCCCTAGAGGAGCGCTTCACTTTGATGCCTCACTCGACCCAATCGGACCAATAGGGACCCATCCCTGTCACAAAACGTCTATTCCCATACTCTTTTTAGGCATTCCCCGTATACATTAACATTGGAAGTCACTTGGTTGACATGGGACTACGTTCTGTGCGCGGAGGAATACAAAGGTTACAGGTTGCCGGAACTACTTTTGACCTCCACGTGACGTTGAGCTGGTGGCGCCCCCTGGCGCCACAGGCGCCACAGAGGTAAAAGGCGATGTGGCGTCCCCTATACCTTTAACCTGGAAAAAAGGGCCCCCTAGTGGATGCAAGAGTTACCTCCCTGGAAAATATGACCGGATATGCTCTCTCCCTACTACTGCTCACCTTCCTTTAGTAGGAGCATCTTTTTTTAGGTTACTTTTATTATATTTCCATCCTTAACTCTCCAAAATATTAATCGAGTTACTTCATTAATTGAAACAGATATCGCATTTCGTTCTCACACTTACGCTGCATTCGCTTCGATATATTTCACACAATTTTCATATATATTTTGTTGACATACTTTTGTTTTTAGAAAACCCCTCATTTAGGACAATATATCTCCGATGCAAACTGTACAACTTTCTGGATAGAAAAGAATTTTTTTTTATTTGACACCCTGAATTAACTATAGTCATGCCCGGAAACTGAAGCTTTTGTTTCTATTCACTATCATAATAGCTCTATTCTAAAACCAAATACCTCATTACAAACAATTATCAAGGTTGACAATTTTGATGAAACCAGAAACAAAACATAGTTGCATTTTTTTTTGTGTTGGGCATCAGGTGTTGTTGGCCACGCGCACGGTTGTTGCCACCATTTGTCTGTTCGATATATACGGAACATTTTTGACGTAAAATAATTTCACCAAATTGCTAACTAATTTCTGCGAGAAAAAATATTGAATTTATTGTGATTGACAAGTGTCAAATGAACTTTCTGCAGGTGCATTATGTCGGGTGAGTAGGCCAACTGCACGTCCAGGGACAATTTTTATTAAATGTTTGCGAAAATATGGTTCTGAGCATGGTGTAATAACAACGCTGATGGTCACCAGAAACATTTTTTTCTTGTGGAATATCACCAGGTGTTACTGGGCCACGTGAACGAACGGTGTCAGAATTTGGTCTTTTTCATATACAATTTTTTTTGACGTTTAATAACTCCACGCGCGTGTGTGCGAGAAATTTAATTGAATTTACCGTGATTGACACGTGTCACTTTGCTTTCTGCCGGTGTTTCGCAATACGTTGTGTGTGAAATGTCCAGGGATTGGCTAATTGTGTAACAGTATTTCACTTGTACATTTCTGTCAAATCGACAGACGGACCGTGTTGTTATTCAAATTGTATCACTTATTCATTATTCTCTCCATCAACTAATTTTCTTTTCACCATGATAGATCAAGACGGATACATCATGCGCTGATGAGGACATTTGTGATTGGATTGCGATGGTTATAGCTAGGATTTCGTAAACTGGATTAGGGTGATGAAGCACAATCATCACTATTAAATGGTGATGGCCGTCACCGTTTTAAAGGTGATGACAAGGTCTGATCACCATTAAAATGTGATGGGGTTTTTTCTGTCTCTATCTGATGTTTATTTTAACCCTTTTTGGCCGTAGTGATATGGGACTTGTCCATGCCTGGAGGGGGGGGGGGGAGGTGTATTACACCCCACTCCCTAAATATTCTTCTGATCCCTTGAGCTGGGTGAACTCACCACACCATACCCTTGGGTCAACCTCTACTTGGAAAAGAAAACAAATCTGAGATGGCCGCTCTGATGACATCATTCTCAAAACGCATTTTTTTGGTCGATTTTTCCAATTTTTCGTTTATGTGTTTTCTTCTCGAAAACTGCAGGATAAAGTGGTTAATAATAGTCTACTATGAAGTAAAATATTTTTTGTCACTTTTTTTACTCAGAAAAGCAGAAATTGTGAAGAAAAATGACAAAAACCTTACTTGTCTGATAACCGACATGGCCGCCATTTTGAATTTCCCATAATCCTCTGCTCGGGGGTTATACAAATAGACTCAAAATTACCCTAATATGCACTACAAAGTCACGGAGTATTAGTTTCCAATTTCTTGTCGTTTCGGAGATAGGATAGAAAGTTTGGTAGTGTGGGGAGGGGGGAGTGCGCTTGGCTATCCAGGTCCGTAGTATATGGGACAACGATCTGGTCGCATTTCTGCCGGGAAGAGGGAAATGGGGAGGAAGATGACGTCTCGGATGATGTCACATCCGGGTAAAAGTCATATCCGGGTCAAAGGTCACATCCAGGTCAAAAATTATTTTCGAGTCAAAGGTCAGGTCACATCCGTCAATCCGATGATCTTACCAATGACGTCACAATCACATGGACATCACCCGAGTCGTAGTCTATACCACGAGAGCTTCGATGCGAGACCATGCACACTATATTTGGGATATGACCCCTCCATCGCACACCCCTGCCTATTTCCAAACTGCCAGCTTTCGCTACTATGCCTCGACTGCGCAGGCGCATATCACTGCCCGTCCAAACTACCTCAAGCGTCGTCTACATGCGATTCATGTAGGCCACGGATGGTCCACCTCGACCCCAAACTCCCACATCAAATACCCCTCTTTCAATACTACTGCCAGACTGCACATGCGTAGAATAATGAAACCGGACTAAATCACCACGCCAGTCGGAGTGTTCAGGAGTGCTTCACTTCGACATCTCACACAATCAATTCGGGCCACGGATGGTCCATCATGATCCCAAAATGCCCAACCGAATGCCCTTCTTTTCTACTGCTACCCGACTGCGCAAACGCAGATTGATGGCATTTCCACTGCACACCAGTCCAGACTCTCCCCCCCCCCTCCACAAGTGCTTCACTTTGACACCTCACACGACCCATTTGGACAAACGATGGTCCACCTCGACCCCGAAAAGTCAACTCAAATGCCTTTTTCCTACTACTGCCCGAATGCGCTTGAGCAGATTGACGCCGGAAGTCACGTGACCGGAAATAACCTTAAATGATCTTTAACCGGATTGTGACCTTTGACCCTGTCGTGACCTTGTTTTGATCCGGATATGACGTCATCCCCTCCCCATTTCCCCCCTCCCACAGAAATGCGACCAGATTGGTATTCTATATATTCCTCAGCCCTGGTAGGGTTAAATTCTCCTTCCTTATATAGTTATGTTTTTATCCAAAGATTTAAAAATGGTCTGATTTTATCCTCACTTAATCAGGGTTTTCTCCCTGAATCTTCACTGATACGACTGAAACTTCGCGAGTACGTTGTCCACCCGTTGATATGTTGGCTATATTATTTATATCTGAAATTTCTGAAATTTCTTAAAGTTTGACTAGTCAAATTTTTAGGATTTTGTTGTACAATGTAAATTTTTTCCAGTCATTTCTGGAAAACTCGCGTGAAGGGTTGACGCAGCTAGTTTGCTTTTTCGGACTCTCTTACCAGTTTAATTTCGTTAAAGTCGGAGAATAAAAATACGAAAGTTGGACGTCAATCATTTAGCTCCTTTCTTTTAGAATTCGGAGAACTGAACATTTAATTTCAGTTTTAAACTTTTGTGATATTTCACGTAATAAAGCGTACACTACTGACATGTGCAGAAGTAGTATAGAAAACCCTTTTAAACCCTTATTTTGCCGGGGGAGATAACTCTTGCATCCGCCAGGGGGCGCCACCAGCTCAAGACACCAAAAACTACCTCCAACACAGAAGAGTTCCAATCTAGGGGGAGGTAACTCTGGGTCACTATAGTTCCGTCAAAGGGCACCTGGGCATGTATTCTTTCGCGCTGATGCGGTCGGGCGGTAATGCGGTCGCGGAAGAAAGATTCCGCGGAGAAAAAGTAGTCCCCAGACTTCAAAAACGCTGCATGGTCCGATTGGGTCGAGTGAGGTATCAAAGTGAAGCATTCGTGAAGGGGCATCCAGTCATGGGTGGGTGTATGTAAAATTAGGATTTTTTCCCGAAACTATAAAAAGCGGAAAACGGGCTTTACCCCAGGGCTAATATCGGTCCCCGGGCTTATCGGGGCCTGCCTATCAAGTCGATGGGGTGGATGCATGTAAAATTAGGATTTTTTCCGAAAATATAAAAAGCGGAACACGGACTTTACCCCTACAATCGGGCTCTGTATTATACAATATAAGGGAAAATGCCTGTATGGGTTATGGGGATGGTCATTCTTTTTTCGTGGGCTTTACTATGGGTTGTGGGGTCTCGTTTTTCTCGTCTCGCCAAGAATAACACGATGGGAGGGGTCCCGGAGCGAAGCGGTGAAATTTTTGGAAAAAGCCACCGAGGTCTATATATAGGCCTATAGGCTGGCTATGGGGCGTATAGGTCCAACCTGGGAAATTCACACACGTTCATTGAGATATGGGTTGCTTGGATTTGTTTTTCACGTCTCGTCATTTAGAACACGATGGAGAGGGTCTCGGAGCGCAACGGTGAAATTTTTGGAAAAGTACCATATAGCCCATATAGTCCCAAACTGGATATATGAGGGTATAGGTCCAATCTGGGAAATTTACACGCGTTCATTGTGATATGGGTTGTTTGGTCTTGTTTTTCACGTCTCGTCATTTAGAACACGATGGGAAGGGTCCCGAAGCGAAACGGTGAATTTTTTGGAAAAGTACCATATAGCCCATATAGCTCCATACTGGCTATATGGGGGTATAGGTCCATCCTGGGAAATTCACACACGTTCATTGTGATATGGGTTGTTTGGTCTTGTTTTTCACGTCTCGTCATTTAGAACACGATGGGAAGGGTCCCGAAGCGAAACGGTGAATTTTTTGGAGAAGTACCATATAGCCCATATAGCTCCATACTGGCTGTATGGGGGTATAGGTCCATCCTGGGAAATTCACACACGTTCATTGTGATATGGGTTGTTTGGTCTTGTTTTTCACGTCTCGTCATTTAGAACACGATGGGAAGGGTCCCGGAGCGAAACGGTGAAATTTTTGGAAAAAGTTCATCGAGGTCTGTATATAACTCTATAGGCTGGCTATGGAAGGGATAGGTCCACCCTGGGAAATTCACACACGTCCATTGTGATATGGGTTGTTTGGTTTTGTTTTTCACGTATCGTCATTTAGAATACGATGGGAAGGGTCCCGGGGCGAAACGGTGAAATTTTTGGAAAAAGTTCACCGAGGCATGGGTAGATCCATACTGGCTATCGGTGTATAGGTTCATACTGGGTGGACGTTTTGAGGTCTAGGTGAGCCCCTAATGATCCTATTGTGTCGTATGAGGTCTTATTTTGGAGCTCTCGTGGAGGAGCATCCGACTGGACTAATGATTCGTCCGTTTTCAATATTCTGAGCATGCGCAGTCTGGCCGTAGTATAGAAAGCAGGCATGTTGGGGGTATGTGGGGGTGTGTTTGGGGTAGAGATGGACCATCCTTGGTCCGAATGTGTCCTGTGAGGTGTCATCTTGTAGCAACGCCCGTCAACGCCAAGCTTAATGCTTCAACGCCCTGGTGAAATATCTCAGAAGCTCTGATTTTCTAGATATTCCATGGAATTGTCACTAATTCTTCGAAATGCAGTGACGTCCGTCGTTACGCCTTAACAGACCGGAGAGAGAACAACAACAACAACAAGGATGACACATGAGAGAACAACAACAACAAGAAGTTTTTTTTCTTATAGTTTATTTTCCCCAATGTTACATCATACCCATGCTGGGGGAGCCGCGTTGGGTAGGTTTACAACTCAAAAAGACTCTTGTCCAATCAGAGGCCACCATTTGCATCGGTCATATTCGTTCCTGTCCGTTAGATATATTCTTGTCCAATCAGAAGTCACCATTTCAGAAAGTTCCATCTTTGCTCGGTGTGACCTAAGCGTCGTCGGGCAGGCCTGGATATTCTTCGGGCAGCATGTCCTGAAACAGTTGTTTGCGCATTCTGATCGCAATTTTCAGGGCCTCGGTGGGTGGTAGCCCCATAGCCTCTTCCAAGTGACGCTTGGTCTTCATGATGGACCTGTGCGTTGGGTCGCCTTTCATTTCAAGTGGCAGTAAGGTATACTGTTCATAGATCGCCATGGCTGTTTTCCTGATACGGGGGGCGCATTTGGGTGTACGCCTGTTGTAAATTATCCTCTACGGCGTCCTCGATCGCTGCAGCGTAAGTATTGATAGCTGCTGTCACAATACGATCCCAGAAGGTAGGTTCTGCCTCACTTTCCACGGACGTAGGCTGATTATCTGAGGTCAAGCTCTCCGTATCACTAGATAGACTCTCAGCAATCTCTGTTTCGGTATCAGTCGATACACTCTCATCAGTCTCTGTATCAGCATCCGCCTCAACGGACTCCTCAGAGTCTTCAATCCCATGTATATTTTTCTGGTGTCGCATCATATCGTAATGTCTGGTGAACGTGCGTTCGCACTCAGAGCAAGTTTCAGCCATGTTGACGGTTGAACGTCGACTGTGCGTGTTTTTGGAAATACGTTTGCTTTTATAGGCAGTAACGCCCATCAAAAGCTTAACGCTTCAACGCCGTGGTGAATTAGCTCAGAAGCTCTGATTTCCATGGAATTGACACCAATTCATCGAAATGCAGTTACGCCCGTCAACGCCCGTCGTTACGCCTTAACGCCCGTCTCAACGCCTTAACACACTTTCTAAACGTTTTAACGTCGTTTAATGATGCGTTCGAACAAATGTTTCTTTTGTGCTATTGCTCTGACACACGCCGCTTTCCAGTTCATGGCCGAGGTTTTCAACATCGACGCTGTTCTTTCAATTTCCATATGGACTGGGTCCTTATCCAATAATTTCATATGGGTCACGAGGTCGACATACCGCTGACATAAAACCCGCCGTAGTCTGGGTGCCAATCTGTTTTGGGCTAAAATTGCGGCTTCCTCTTTCGAATACCCTTTGCGTTGAAACTTGTTTTCTGTGACCCTCAACGTCTTGCCCATCTCGGCGTTCATACTTTCTTTGAACAAATCCTTCCATAGCCTCGAGTTCACATTATATTCATTCCCTTGTACGGGTTTGAGTTGGTCCTTCACGGTTGAGTGATATTCCGGGACTGATGGTATGAAGGGGCCCCGCTTTATGGGGGTCGGGTTGCTGCTGCTGCTCTACCAGATGTGGACTCGGTGGAGGGTGTCGGGGTATATGACGTTGCGGTGATCCCTCGCCGGGTAGCAGGTGGGTCGTCAGCTGGCGATCTTCGCGGGTATGGGCTTTTAAATCTACGAATAGGTAGCCGTACGGACGACTTGTTGCCCCTTGAAACGCCTGCATGAAATGGTCGATGTTCTGAGGATAAATTCGACTACCAAACACACGGATTTGTGCTCTGTCAATGGGATTGGAGAACAACACAAAGTATTGGCAGTTCAAGGCAATATCTCTGGACGCCTTCCCTTGAGGAAAGAGATTCTGGGTCAAATAGATGATGGACACATTCCTATGATGGAATCTTTTAGTAAACAAGTCGGCAACGTGCGAATTGTCATTGGCCGCACTCATCAGATCATCTAGCACTACCACGTTGGTCTGCTCGGGATCAAAGTAATACGATCCGTCTATGTCGTGAGGAATCCCTGGGACGAAACTCACATTATGTAATCGCGTAGTTTCGTAGGCGGGCTGCCATTGGCTATAACGCCAAAGAACACGTGTCGGAGCTGGGGTTGCCACACTTTCCTCTAAGAATTTCATCACCCAGGACGTCTTTCCACATGCCGTAGGGCCGCTCACCGTCATCGTATAGGGACGGCCGGGGACTTTAAAATGGTTCTTGCTTCTTTGTGTCCGTGGATGTCCGTCCATGTCTGTTCGAAGCGATAACTTTCTAACGCTTTGTTGGATTCTTCCGAAATTCGGAACATGCATTCCTTGCGGCAAGACGCCAGTTCGTATTGCATTTCAGCAACATCTGCCTGAAGGTGGCGCCACTAGTTCTTGCTTCTTTGCATCTGTGGATGTCCGTGTACGTCCGTGCATGTCTGTTCGAAGCGATAACTTTCTAACGCTTTGATGGATTCTTTCGAACTTCGGCATATGCATTCCTTGCGACAAGACACCAGTCCCTATTGCATTTCAGCAACATCTGCCTGAAGGTGGCGCCACTAGTTCTTGCTTCTTCGTATCTGTGAATGTCCGTGTACGTCTGCTCGAAGTGATAACTTCCTAACGTTTTGTTGGATTCTTCCGAAATTCGGAATATGCATTCCTTGCGACAAGATGCCAGTCTGTATCACATCTCAGCAACATCTGCCTGAAGGTGGCGCCACTGGTTCTTACTACTTTGTGTCCGTGGATGTTCGTGTACGTCGGTGCATATCTGTTCGAAGCGATAACTTTCTAACGCGTTGTTGCATTCTTCTGAAATTCAGCATTCTCATTCCTTGCGACAAGACGCCAGTCCGTATTGCATTTCAGCAACATCGGCCTGAAGGTGGCGCCACTGGGGCAAAATAGTTTTTTTTTTCCGTGTACATCTGTTCGAAGCGATAACTTCCTAATGCTGTGTTGGATCATTCCGAAATTCGGAATACGCATTCCTTGCAACAGGACATCAGTCCGTATTGCATTTCAGCAACATCTGCCTAAAGGTGGCACCACTGAGTTTCTCTTGTCTGTTCCAGTTAAAGAGATGCTATGCTATATGAAATCATTCTATTCCACATCATATGATTTGCCCTAAAGCTTTTGCATGAACCATATTTTATTTCAGAAGTATAATGTGAAATAACAGGCGGGGAAATCCCCGCAGTACTGAATCCCTGATTTTTAAATTTCGTGTCATCTTAAACGAAGGACAACATTCCCTTTAATTTTGCTAACAAATAATTGTATTCCACATCATATGATTTACCCAAAAGCTTCTACACGAATCATTCGTGTCCACACATGTATATTTTAGTTATTACTATATTAATTACGACTGAGTTCCTAATGTTTGGGTGCACACTGTGCATATGATCAATTTGCTGAATTGAACTGAATTCAACCTTGCTGGTCTTCAGACTGACATGATGGCATGCAGTTGTCAGTGCAGTTGTTCATGTACAGGGAGCTTGCTTTGAATGAATTGCAACCCCAAAAGGCTTCAATTTATCAGGCACAGACCCATGTTTTTACCCCTCAGCCAATTTTGGCCATGGGGTATTGTCATTGTCTTGTACGTCCGTACGTCCGTTTGTGAGCGAGATAGCCGGAAATCTGTTCTGCTGATGAATCACAAATTTGGTATGCTTATTTACCTAGTCAAGGACCTGAAGCCTATAGAATTGGGGGGTGATTGGGTGGAAACCTTAGCAGCCATCTTTAATTTCATGCAAAATGGATAATGATCCATATCTCGGAAACCATTCAACTGTTCAATACAAAATTTCATATACATCATCGATACATCAAGCAACTTTCAACGAATTACCAAACAGGCTTTTCTGATTAGCTGGAAACCCTGAAGGCCATCTTTAATTTATGCGAAATCAATAGTGATACATATCTTGGTTACAATTCACTTCCGCTTCCGTTCACGTGACCGGAACTGACCTGGGAACCCTGGAGGCCATCTTTAATTCATGCGAAATCGATAATGATAGCCTACATATCTCGGTTACCATTCAATTGTTTTATATGAAGGTTGGTATATATCATCCATACATCCAGATACTTTGAATCGGGACCCGATTGACCGAAAACCTTGGTGGCCATCTTTAATTTATGCAAAATCATTAATGATCTCTATCTCTGATTCCGTTGGAGTGCTCAGTGTAAAATTTGGTATACATTTGGTATACATCATTGATGCATCAAGAGACTTACGATGAATGACAGATCTGGTTTCTCTGATTGGGCGGAAATCTTGGCGGCCGTCTTTAATTTATTCAAAATCTTTACTGATGTTTATGTCCGATACTATTTAAATGTTCTATACGAAACTTGATTTACCACACCAATGTATGAAGAGACTTGCATTAATGAATAACCACATTAGTTCCTCTGAGTGACGGGAAGGATGGGCAACCATCTTTAATTTTTTGCAAAATCATTAATGATCTCTATCTCTGACACTGTCCAAATGCTCAATGTGAAATTTGGTTTACATTATCGATGCATCAAGAGATTTGTGGAATGATTACCGGTTTCTCTGATTGGATGAAAACCTTAGGGGCCATTTCTAATTGCAAAATTTTTGATAATCTGTATGTCAAAATTTGACTGCTTGGTGTCTCTGACATCTTGGTTCAAATTGAATACATTATGAACCTCCTTAAAATTCTGCCACAAGTACTTCGTTCTCCAAATAATTCCCTGCAAGTAATTGTAATGACGGATGGGGTAGAGCGTTTTTCTCACGTTTTTTTAAAAAAAATTTTCGCTGTCCCTTGTCCATGATGTAATTCACTGTTAGCAGACATGGCCCATTTAAAAACTACGAGTGGCAGCTTTATTATTGCAGAAGTATAGCTAGCTAAATTATGAATGTAGATGGCGTTACTTCTGCAATGAATTTATCAACACCCATTGCCCATAAGAATTATCTGGGTTACTTCTACACAATGTGTCTAGGTAATACTGTACTATGCACATTTTTTTTTGTAGCATCGCAGAAAACCACCATCGATTGCGTTTTCATGGTAAAAGGGTATAGGAAAGAACTAAAAATACACTTCAATGCAGAGCCATTTTGATTCGCCAGAAATCGCTCAGAATGCTTCTTCGGCGATCTAGACCCCAGGAGCTTCTGGGGCCTGGGCGGCCCCCTGGACCCTCGCCTGAAGTGCTATGATAGTGGCCGTACCACTTTGAATTTGCTTCCGACGCCCCTGTATTAACAGTGTCAACATACTGGTCCAGCTGTCTCCCCTTAAGTGATCGGTCATTCGACCCCGCCATTTTAAACTGATACAAGCATTTTCATTGGATCACTATGTTTAAGACCCACCCCAATCTCCATACACAACCACGTGACTGTCTCAGTTGACTGATGACATAGCGCGGCCTAAAATCTGCGTCTAACTGGGAAAATGTTGTTGTTGCTGCATCAGCTGAGCATTGGCCCTCCGTAGAAGAGACTATAGGCTAATACATGTACCATGCCATGAGATGATGCTTGGGATTGAATTTCGCCCACTTGCACCTACAGGCTACAGGTGGCGACACCTGGTGGCAAATCTAGAATTCGGTTTCCGGGCAATAGCTTCTGGTCAAATTTGGTTTGCAGATAATACCTTGAGATGTCACTTGGGGTTGCTTCTTGGTTACATAATTTTCATGCTTCAATACATGGGAACTATATTACCGAAGCAATCAACTTTCAGTCAATCGTTCTGAGGTGATCTTAAAACTTGGGAAGGCAGAAAGACCCTTCCACATCCAACGCCCCTGAGACCGACAATGCTAAAAATATTGCTGCCATTTCGGCGGGGGACCTAGCATCCTCTGGCTGCTTGTTTTCTTAATAGGGAGAGGGCTACCGCTAAGAAAAAGTATATGAGTAAGATTGTTTTGAACGATGTTGAATACACTTCTTCAAATGATATTACCTCTGCATGTCAGAATTTCTATTCTTCTTTGTATTCTCGGGAGCCGGTGTCGGGTTCCATGATTGACTTCTTTTTGCGGGACTTGCCTCGTTTATCTCCAGAGGATGCGGATCTTCTTGAAGAGCCAATTTCTCTGGAGGAGGTGAGGACCGCATTGAGGGGCATGAATGATAACTCCTCACCGGGTCCCGACGGTCTGCCAACAGAATTTTATGTTAAATTTCTTGACTTATTTGGAAATGATTTCGTTATTTATATTAATAAATGTTTTGAAGCTGGGATTCTGTCTGAGTCCCAGCGATTATCATATATTACACTTTTATGCAAAGACGAGACCAAGGCGGAAAACCTAAAATTTTGGCGGCCCATTTCACTGCTCAATCTTGATTATAAGATTATTTCAAAAGTGTTGTGTAATCGGTTGAGCAGTGTGATGGGCACCTTGGTCCATCTTGATCAAACTGCTTCTGTTCCTGGTAGATCTATCACTGACAATTGTCATCTACTCCGAAATATTATTGACTATATTAATCAAAAAAACTTACCTGGTATTTTCCTTTGTATTGACAACGAAAAGGCTTTTGACAGGGTATCTCATGAGTATCTTTTTCGGCTGTTAGAGGAGTATGGTTTCGGTCAAAATTTTATTAGCTGGATTAAGCTCTTGTATAATGAAACCTCCAGCTCTGTCCTCGTGAACGGTTTTGTTTCGGAGCCGTTTCCGCTTGAGAGGGGGGTCCATCAGGGGTGTGCCTTGAGCCCGCCCCTGTATGTCCTCTCTCTGGAGCCGCTCCTTAACAAAATTCGGGCTGATGACGAAGTTCGGGGTTTCCGTCCCCCTGGCTCTAAAAAGGAAAACAAAATTTCAGCTTTTGCTGACGATATCACGTGCACCCTGGCAAATGGTCGTTCCGTTGTCAAGGTTCTTAATTATTGTACACTGTTTGATGAAGCTTCTGGTTCCAGAGTAAATCTTCTGAAAACTAAGGGTATGTGGTTGGGTTCTTTCTCGGGGTGTGAAGATCAGCCTTATGGCATTACTTGGGTAAAATCTTTAAATAAACTGTTGGGAATTTACATTGGAAATTATACTGATGTTAATGATTTATTTGAGTCTAACTGGTCACCTGTTTTCCGAAAGTATTCTTCTGTATTGAACCTTTGGAAAAATCGAACTTTATCTTTTAGGGGTAGGTCTGTCCTTCTCCAGTCGCTTGCTTTAAGCAAGTTATGGTACGATGGGCAGGTCCTACCTCTTCCTGATTATTTCCTTAGGCAGTTTACGAAACTTGAGTTTAATTTCTTTTGGAATGGGGGGCATGAGTGTCTCCGTCGGGGGTCCCTCTTGAACCCCATTCCACATGGTGGTTTTAACCTTGTTGATATTAAAACAAAATTAAATGCTTTTTATCTGTCTCACATTAAACGCTTGCTTATGTTGTATTCCACTGATGATTGTCCTGCTTGGTGTCATTTTACTGTTTATTGGCTTGGTTTGTCTTTACGAAAGTTATGTCCTCTTATGGCGCGCAATTCTATGCCGCATTCAGATTATGTTCCTCTATTCTATAGAGATATTATTCCCTTGGTTCGTTCTATTCTTGAGTTATATCCTGATTTAGACTGGCCTACCCAGTCCACCAAGCTGTTTTACAATTTACTTATTCGAGATAAATTAGTTAAACCCAGAATCATTACGTTATACCCTAGAATCGATTTTAAATCTGTATACAAAGAAATTGTCAATCCGATTTTATCTAATAATGTGAAAGACTTCTTGTTTCGTCTCGTCAACCGTGTTTTGTTTACTGGTGATTTTTTAAACAAGATTTGTCGTGTGTCTCGTCATTATAATTGTTTATTTTGTAATTCTATGTGGGAAACTCCTGAACACTTATTTTTTGAATGTCCTTGTGTTGCTCCGTTATGGAGAAAGTTATCTGATTTAGTTACGCTTTTGACTAAGTTTACTGTTACATTTACCCCAATTTTAGTTGTATTTAGCCACTTTTCCAAATCGCCCAACAAGTTTTACAATGACATGTTTCTTTACTTCGTTTCAGAATTAAAATGGACGATTTGGAAATGTCGCAATCTGGTAAAGTATAACCTTCGTACCTTTGTTTGTTCTGACATCTGGTCTTTGTTTGTTCTGACATCTGGTCTTTGTTTGTTCTGACATCTGGTCTTTGTTTGTTCTGACATCTGGTCTTTGTTTGTTCTGACATCTGGTCTTTGTTTGTTCTGACATCTGGTCTTTGTTTGTTCTGACATCTGGTCTTTGTTTTCACGTGCTGTCCGTTGTCGTATTCGTGTCGATTTTGTTCGTTTGTCTACCAATACTTTTCTCGATGTCTGGTCTTGTGATACCCGTTTATGTCATGTGTATAGGTCTAACCTAATTATCTCTGTGTAAATCCAGTTTTACATTGTATATCTTTGTCAGTGTCATTCTGTAAATATTTTGTATATATTTGTTTATGATTGTACTGCAAAAATACCTATGTGCTGAAATAACTGTTGTACATTCATAATAATTGACATCTGTCTGTATATGTTTTGGAATAACTTCTATACATCTGTAATAATTGTCATATGTTTGTCTCTTTGTATATACTTTGTATATATGTGATTGTACTCTAAAATTAACCACGTTCGTAATAACTGCTACGCATGCGTAGCAAGTGTCTTCTGTAAATAACTGTATATGCGTTTGTTAATTGTTGAACACGTTGACTCAATGTTTTGTTACCGTTTATACCCTCGTCTGTCCTTCGGGACACAAATGTTAATTTCTTTGTTTACGTTTGAAAGGCCAAGTTAAATTATATCCTCAGTTACAGTCTTCGTACATTTCGTTAAAACATTTGTTATTCTATTCTCATTTCTGTACATTACCTTCAGTTTGGATAGATTCTGGCACTCTAGTCAGTTCGTTTTATCCGCCAGGATCTTCCACCGTAAATAATCTTTGTGAGCTCTAAGCCATTTAGGACGAAATTATTTCGTCTTCACTTTATGTAAACTATGTACCATTGTCAGCCGAAACAATAAATTCAACGTTTTGAAAGATAAAAAAAGTATCTGTTCTTATCAGCTTAATATCTGATACGTGCCCTATTTGGGCACTTCGATATTAAACTGATTTTTGGACGGAGGCGAGAGACCTGGAGCTTGCTCCATCCTCGCCACGGGTCGGCTCGGTATTGCAGTACTTCCGAGATTGGCCCACACTTCCTAAGTTAAATCGAAAAATAGAATCAATTTTGCTTCACCTGCAACGACTCTTGTTGTTTTTCTTCACTTTTTCAGCGGGAGAAAGAGACTGTGAGAAGCGCATTCTCCGGGCCATCAATTCCCGCGCTCGACTTTCTCCATCCAAGCCTTTGTCTGCTCTACAGCGACCGTTTTATGTACCTATGTCAACGTACTAACATTTTCGGATCGATGAAGGAGCGATCTAGGAAGCAAACCGAGTTCAGAATCGTGTTTCCCAGCTGCCACTAGTCAAGAAAAAGTAGTTTTCGAAAAGAGAAATGCATTGTAAAAATTGGAGCCTATATCTAGTAACCCCTGGGAATTGCGTGCACGGTCAAAGGGGAGATCAGCCAGCTACTGAACATACGTAATGCATACGTTGATGCGCATGTGCGTGTAAAGCCGCGTCGTGCGCGAACGAGCGAGAGAAAAAGAGAATTTGGATGAATATTTGAGAAGGAGAAAACCGAGGAGTGTCCATTGAGTGGAAATGAGAATGTGAACTTTTTCTCCGTCCTTGATGTTGGAACGATGCGGCGGACGCTGTGCAGCCCGGGTTATATAGGGTTTGACTAAGAAAGAGAGAGGAGTGAGGATAGGATGAGAAAAATCCTCGATTTCCCGGCATGCATGTCGAAGAAGGGGAAGGATGTATTAATCACCGGGGGCGCTGAGTGGCATCGCTTCTCGGCCTTTTGGCTAAGTCCAAAGGTCGAGTTTCGTCCGTTTTGCTGCCCGTCATCAGCTGCGATTTGGATTATCTTTGGATTACCGACTGCTTGCCCCTGGATTACGATTTGGATTACCGACTACAACTTCTGCCCCTGGATTACGATTTTGGATACGATTTGGATTACGTTTGGATTACCTTGGATTGGACCTGCTTACCGCCCCTGGACATTCTTTTGGATACGGACTCGGACTTTGCCGCTGGGTGAGTGGAACTTTTGTTTTTTCCGGAGGGAACGAGCGTCCTTGGAGGCACCCAAGGATGGCGGGGTTCCCGAAGGGAATTAGTTCTGAGCGGGTGGACCGTACGGTCAGAATTCGTTTTCTGGAGAATCCGAAAGGAAAGAAGGAAGATGTGAAAAGTGCACTAAGGCGCTTTATATCAAAACAGCCTCATCTGGATCAGCATGCCATTGAATGCCTCGACCAAATGCGTGGCTCAAGAGATTGGTTTGTGGCCTTTAAATTCCATCATCAGGCTACGAGATTTAAAAGTGACCAAGCGTATGTGGCTGCAGAAACCGGTGCTTCTTTCATGGCCGGGGAGTTTTTCCGGAGACGGGTGACTCTCAGGGTACACTGGCTACCATACGTTGTTGAGGATGAAGAAATTGCTCGGTTCTTCAACAAGTTCGGAGAAGTGGAAGAGGTAGACTTCGAGTGGAGGGACGGTGAGATGACAGGCATAAGGAAGGTGGAAATGACATTGGCCCCAGCCAGAGCGGAGACCATTCCACATATCGCATATTTCGGCACCTTCTCCGGGCTGATTACTATACCAGGTCGCGCGCCTTTGTGTTTGCGGTGCCAGGCAACAGGGCACGTGCGGTATCAGTGCAAAGCAGTGAAGTGTCCTAGGTGTAATTCTTTCAAACACGCTGAAAGAGATTGTCCCTCCGGGACTTGGGCTGCGCGGGTGAGTGGTGAGGCTCTACAATCTGAGAGTAGAGACCCCGATGAAGCAGCTACTTCTTCTGCACCTGTTGGTGCGTACGCTGCTGACACAGACAACGACCTGATCGAGATTGGTTCTGGTGATGAGGGTGGCGAGGGTGAGGCAACCGATGAATCTGAAGAAGATGAAGAGGATGAGAGTGGTGAGGATAAAGCCCTTGAGGAGTCAATGGAGGAAGATACCAACTTCCTAAGTGCCGACGAAAATTCACAACATATCGGCTCGATTATTAGTTCTGCCAGTGCATCCCCGGCCTCCCAACTCACCTTATACAAGGAGATGTCCCAGTTGGCCTCATCAGCAGAATCTAAGGAAAGCGAATATCCCCCTCTAACGCCTACGCAAGTCCCCAACAGTGATACCGAAGGATTTTCGCAGTCCCCATCTGGGAATCCTTTTCCTCCTAACAAAGTTCTCACTCCCAGTGAGAGTCAGTCACAGTCTCAGAGTCAGTCACAATCTCAGACCCCGCCAGTGAAGAACGAACCAACAGAAGAAGAGATGGAGGTGCAGCCATCAAGACTTACCAGGGCCCAAAAGAGGAATAAATCACCAGGTAAAGGTTCTAAAAAGCCAAAGAAATCGGCGAAAAAATAATTATTGACTGACCTTAGGAAAAATAAACAACCCCCAAACCCCATAATGGATATACGAACTTGGACACGATTAAGGACACTGACGCTTGGCTTCTCTATTATTGTGTGCTTTATGTACACATGGTTATACTACCCATCTATGGAATTTAGTGAAAATAATTACCTGTTAATATCTGTATATATGTGTTTATGTTCAAATATTTACTTATGTATCTTGTATATGTGTTCCCTCCTGTCTAGAGCCTCACGGCCTGTGTGTTTTTATATATGTTCGTTTCAGTGTGTGTTAATTGCCCCACGCCAATCATGTCTATTTATATTATGTTGTTAATTTCACTCACTCTCACTATGGCAGCCATGGGAGAGTTTTCTTTTTCGTTGTCAACAATCAACGTTAATGGATTGAAGACTGCAATTAAACGAAGGAACTTTTTCACATTTTGTAATTTAAATTCTTCTTCGATTATTTTTCTACAGGAAACTCATTTAAACACTAAAACTGATGAAAATTTATGGAAATCTGAATGGGGAGGGGAGGCTATATTTAGTTACGGGGCATATAATTCTAGGGGAGTTGGAATATTATTCAAGAAATCTTTAAATATATCAATTGATTCTGTTTCTCGTGATTTCGAAGGTCGTATTGTATGTTGTGATTGTTCTATTAATGATTTTCAGTTTCGTTTACTTTGTGTTTATGCTCCTGACCGTGAGGCTGACAGGAAGGATTTTTTAGAATCTCTATGTCAATACTGTGTAACTAGCCGTCCTATTGTAATGGGCGGTGATTTTAATTGTATTTTTGACTCACGTATTGACAAAATTGGTGGAAACCCCGAACGAAGTTTGGGGGGTTCCAAAATTATTTCTCAGCTTTGTTCTGATTGTGATTTTAAAGATGTATATAGATATACTTACCCTGATACGGTGGCTGTATCTTGGTCCAGTTCCTCTGTATCTTGTCTCCTTGATCGTTTTTTTATCTCCGATTCTCTCATTCAATTTCTTTCTGACTCTAGCATTACTCCTTCTGCCTGTTCTGATCATTCTTTTGTTAATTTCTCTTTAAGCCGGTTGGCATCTCCCTTAACTGGACCGGGATACTGGCACTGTAACATCTCTGTCTTGGACGATCCCCTTTTATTGGAGGATATGAGCGACCTCTGGTCGGTTCTTCATGCTACGGCTGACTTCTCTCATCTTTGGTGGGAGGAGTGTAAGTCGGTCATGACGGAGCTGATCAGGGAGCACAGTTCTCGTCTGTCACGGAAGAGGAGGGAACAAGTAAATTCAATTAAAAAGTCTATTTTCAAATTCTCTCGTAATGATCCCTCTTCTCCTGTGATAGACGGGTTACGTGACCAACTTAATTCTGTCCTCTCCTCTTATAATAAGGGGGTCTATATTAGGTCTAAGGCAAGAGATTTTAATTTCGATGACAAGCCTTCTCGTTACTTTTTTAACAAAGAAAAGGCCACTGCCAAGAAAAAACGAATGAAAAAAGTTGTTGTTGATGATATCGAATATTCCGCACCTGCTGATGTCACTTCTGCATGTAAAGATTTTTATTCTTCGTTATACTCTCGGGAGCCGGTGTCGAGCTCCATGATTGACTTCTTTCTGCAGGACTTGCCTCGTTTATCTCCGGAGGAAGCGGACTTTCTCGAAAGTCCGATTTCTCTGGAGGAGGTGAGAACTGCATTAGGGGGCATGAAGGATAACTCGTCGCCGGGTCCTGATGGCTTACCGAAAGAATTTTACTTACGTTTTTTGGAATTATTCGGTAATGATTTTGTTGTATATATTAATAAATGTTTTGATGCTGGGATTTTGTCGGAATCCCAGCGCATGTCATACATTACTTTATTATGTAAAGATGAGACCAGGGCTGAAAATCTAAAGTTTTGGAGGCCCATTTCTCTGCTCAACCTGGACTACAAAATCATTTCTAAAGTTATGTGTAACAGGTTGGGCGGAGTGATGGGCTCCTTGGTCCATCTTGACCAGACCGCTTCCGTTCCCGGTCGTTCTATATCCGACAATTGTCATTTATTAAGGAACGTTATTGATTACATTAACCAGAAAAACTTACCTGGTGTTTTTCTTTGTATTGATAACGAAAAGGCCTTTGACAGAGTTTCTCATGAATATCTTTTTCGGCTGCTTGAAGAGTACGGTTTTGGTCAAAATTTTATACGCTGGATTAAGCTTTTATACAATGATACCTCTAGCTCTGTCCTTGTGAACGGTTTTGTTTCGGAGTCGTTTCCGTTAAGGAGGGGGGTCCATCAGGGGTGTGCTTTAAGCCCGCTCCTGTATGTCCTCTCTCTGGAGCCACTCCTTAACAAGATTCGAGCCGATGACGAAGTTCGAGGTTTCCGTCCTCCTGGTTCTAAAATGGAAGGCAAAATTACAGCTTTTGCTGACGATATTACATGTACTTTGGCAAATGGTCGTTCCGTTGTCAAAGTCCTCAATTACTGCTCCCTTTTCGATGAAGCATCTGGCTCCCGAATTAATCTGTTCAAAACTAAAGGTATGTGGTTGGGTTCTCTGTCTGGGTGTGGGGATCAGCCTTATGGGATAGCTTGGGTTAACTCCTTAAATAAATTACTTGGAATTCATGTGGGAAATTATACTGATATTGATGAATTATATGAAGCTAACTGGTCTCCTGTTTTTAGAAAATATTCTTCTGTTTTAAATATGTGGAAAAATCGTACACTGTCTTTCAGGGGTAGGGCTGTCCTTCTCCAGACGCTTGCCTTGAGCAAGCTATGGTATGTTGGGCAGGTCCTAACCCTCCCTCCTCATTTTCTTGATCAATTCACCAGGCTTCAGTTTAACTTTTTTTGGAATGGGAGGCATGAGTGTCTCCGTCGGGAGTCCCTCTTGAACCCCATTCCTCAGGGTGGCTTTGGCCTGGTGGATATCAAGACCAAATTAAATGCCTTTCATTTATCGCATATTAAACGTTTACTTCTCTTATATGAAACAGAAAACTGCCCTGTTTGGTGCTATTATACAGTTTATTGGTTGGGGTTACACCTTAGAAAATTGTGTCCTTCAATGGCTCGTAACTCCATACCTCATTCTGATTATTTACCATTGTTTTATAAAGATATCGCTGTTTTAGTTCGTAATATTCTTCATTCTTGTCCTGATTTAGACTGGCCCACTCAAAGTTCAAAATTATTTTACAATATTCTGATTAAAGATAAATTAGTTCAGCCAAGAATCATCAGTCTATATCCCAGAATCGATTTTAAAAATGTTTATATAGATATTTCTAACCCTGTCTTGTCAAATAATGTAAAAGATTTTCTGTTTCGTCTTGTAAATCGTGTTTTGTATACTGGTGATTTTTTAAATAAGATTTGTCGTGTCGCTCGACACTACAATTGTATGTTTTGTCGTTCTATGTGGGAAACTCCCGAACATTTATTTTATGATTGTATTTTTGTTGCCCCTTTATGGGTGAAACTTTCTGTCCTTGTGAAAACGTTAACTAATTTTCCTGTTAGATTCTCTTCTATTTTAGTTGTCTTTTCTCACTTTTCCAAATCGCCCAACGAACATTATAACAACATGTTCCTTTATTTTGTTTCAGAGTTGAAGTGGACGATTTGGAAATGTCGGAATGAAGTTAAGTATAGTCAGCGTGTATTTGTTTCGTCCGATATTTGGAGTTTGTTTTTACGTTCTGTTCGTACACGTATTCGTACTGATTATGTCAAAATGTCTGTAAATACGTTTTTAGATGTTTGGTCGTGTGACACTCGTTTGTGTGCTGTCGATGCGACCAAGGATCTTGTCTTTTTCATATAGTCAATGTGTTTATTGTCTGTCCTTAGGGAATGTCTAAGTGTGTATATATTGTGTAAATATTTTGCATATATATGTATGTTATGTGTGCTTGTGAGAATGTCCAATTGTGTACATATCGTGTAAATATGTTGTATATACATGTATGTATTATGTGTCCTTTTGAGAATGTCTCAGTGTATATAGATTGTGTAAATAGTTTTTGTATATATAATGTATAAATAATCACCTTTTTCATATACGCCTCCCGGGCGTCTAAAGTCGCCTATGAGGCGTTCAGTAAACCTATTAAAGTAACAATCATGTTGTAAATATACCCATGTAAATATGTTCGAGAATATTGTCACTCGAAAATAGCAAAAATTATGTAAATATGTTTGTTTATCTTTGAAACGTTATTCCCTGTAAGCTACCGTGTAGAGCCTCATTGCTCTGCCGGTATGCATGTCAATTTCTTTGTTTATATTCATCAGTCATTAATAACTTAAATTCTATCCTGAGTTATTTTTCTTTTTTGTTACAACCAAATCAAGTGTACAGATCAACAAGAGAAGTCCTGACCAATCTAGTCATTTGTTTTTATCGGTCAGGACCTTCATTTAACCTTCATTTCAATCTTGTGAGCCTTAAGCCAATTATAACAGAACTATTCTGTCTCAATCTTGTTAACTTTGTAACTTTGTCAGCAGACCAAATAAATTCAACGGATTTCAAAGATAAAAGTATCTGTTCTTATCAGCTGTGTTTTTCGTCTCTCCGTGTTGGATCGTGTTTTTCCTAGGTTATTCTCCAGTGTTACTTGTGAAATTTGGAATACCTCTTCCGGAAGGCTTTGTCTACACGTGTGTGAAGTTTGAAGAAATTTGGTCTTCAACTTTTGTAGTTTTGGATGTTTAAAGTTTTGCGGTTTTGGCAAAGTTTTCACCTGAATATTGCCACGTGTTATTTGGACGGTTGGATTTTGCCGCCACACTACCTAATAAGGAGTACTCTGCGTTCAGATTCTAAGAATCAGTTAACTTTCCCTGCGCTCTTGGCTGTGTGGGAGGTGTTGTTTGCTTTTTAATTGGATTTAACTACGAACAATAGCTGCGCGCCGTGTGTGCTTATCGGCCACGGTGATTGACACTGGTGTTTGCGCGCCAGCTTTCCCTCGCCGCTGGTGACACTTGATTGACAGCCAGCGTGGTTCCTTTCATTTCATTCGGATATCGATTGGCCTGTATATATCAGTGTATTTATTGATACTGATTATTCTTGTCTTCGCGCTATCACAGCTGGGCAAGGATTCTTTAAAGTGGATTACGAACACATGTATTGCTCCCCGTAGCTGCTCATCGGCTACGGTGATAGACATAGTGTGTTTTTTCGCTTTTCATCTGTTCCTGTTTCCTTCTATGTAAATATATTTGGATTAACTTTTCTGTTTCATCGCCGTATATACTCTTGGATTATTGTTGTGTTCGTGTACACCGGTACACGATCCGCCACTGATGGACGGCATTTATTTGTAAATATATTGTACTTATAAATATACTGTACTTTTGGATTTAGATTTTTTGGATTTCAACAATACATCATGAAACCTGCGGAGGAATATGTGGACCATGAGATCGGTAATCGTAGTATCATTGTCAAAGTTAACTCACGCTTTGACCGAGAGGGCATCATGGACCCTATACTAACGGTGTTAAAACCCGAGGATGTGTGGGGTATAGCCCCCAGCGGTAATTTCAACCAATGGATGGTTGTGTTAAATTCCGTGGAGTTAATGGAGAAACTTGTAGGTCTGGGACGCTTGATGTGCAAGAAGACCAAACAAGTTTTGTACATAGAACCCTATGATCGCAATATCACGGTCATACGTGTCCATCGGCTCTTATTGGATATTTCCAACGACCTTCTCCGAGATGGTTTATCTCAGTTCGGGGAAGTCCTTAGTGTTACTATGGAGAAGGGTGTAGGCACTTGCGCCTCCTCGCGTACGGGTGTTCGTCGTGTCACCATGCGTGTGCCACCGCATGTGGTTAATTCTTTGCCGCAAAAATTTGCTATTCTTGGAACTGAAGTTCTTCTGGCGGTCCAAGGGCGGCCGCCAAAATGCCTGAAGTGTTCATCCGAGGGACATATAGCCAGTAAGTGCGTGACCCCGTTTTGTCGCTTCTGCGAAGTTTTCGGTCATTATGGCACAGACTGTGCCAAAAATGTGACGTATGCTTCTACACTTGGTAAGGTCATAAATAATGCCATTCTAGAGGGGGATGAAGATATCCAGAGCATCCCTGATCTAGAGCAATCGGATGAGTCAGATGCATCTGGTGATGAAACTGATGATATGGTAACTGATCCGCCGGCTTCCTCTGAAATTGATCCGCCGACTCCCTCTGGGCTGAAGCGGCCCAACGAGGAACCGGATATTGTATCTGCTTCGCCTGCTCCCACTTCCGCTGCCGAAGTGGAAGTCTCTCCCGCGGATGCCCCTTCTGAGCGTGATGAACGCGCTCCGAAGAAGAAAGCGAGAACCCGAAAGAAGGCTCAACACAAGCTGCCTGGCTTAGTGGCGGAGGCCGCTAAGGCCTCTCTGAGGCAGTCACCTGAGGGTGTTCATCACCCGTCCATTACTACTGTGTCTGATGATGTGAATCTTGATGAAATTTTTGAGGCCTCCTCCCATAGGGTGGTGTCTTCAGGGAAAGTGAAGCCAAAATAAATTTCATTCACTTTATCGCTTAAACATGGATTACCGGATAACGACCTGGACTTTTTTAAACGGACTATGACGGCGGCACTGCGATCGGCAACACAGACCTGGACTGTCCCTGGACTTTCTCTTGCGCTCCCCTTTCTTGTTATTGGGGGTGTTTCTAATACTAATATTTCTGTTCATACTTATATTGTCACTTATACTCATATACACACTCATGCTGGTACTCATAATCAACCTATTAATTACGTTTGTTTTTCTTCCTGGATAATTCTCAATATTTTTCTTCTGTACTTTCCTTACTGTATTTTTCTTGTCTCGTTTCTTTTTGTAACCTCCTGTAAGACATGGCGCGTTTTGCAACTGTAAATTGTAACGGTCTTCGGGATGAGGTTCGGCGAAAGCTGCTCATCTCGTGGACCGTTCACAACAAGGTTGACGTGCTATTTTTGCAGGAGTGTTATGTCACTAATATTGCTGAAGGGAAAAAGTGGGAGGGTGAATTTTCTAAATTTTGGCCTTGTAAAGCATTCTGGAGTTTTGGTACCAATAGAAGTAGAGGGGTTGGGATTTTAATTTCCAAGGATATGACCGAAAATTATCAGGGGTTTCATTATGACTTTGAAGGTCGTTTTGTTTATTGTGATGTTATTATTAATGATCAATCCTTTCGGCTTCTAAACACATACGCTCCTAACACGGCCAGTGATAGATGTGATTTTTTTGATTACATTGCGCCTTTTCTTGTGTGCAACAGATCTATTGTTTGGGGTGGGGATTTTAATTGTGTTGATAATATTAAATTGGATAAATTGGGGGGTGATCAAAATTCTGGGACTACTGGTTCAGCAATTTTAAAACAACACTGTCGTAATTATTGTCTTGTTGATATTTTCCGTTCTATGTATCCGGATAAATGCCTGTATACATGGTACTCTAATAAGGTTGCTTGTCGTTTAGATCGGTTTTATGTCTCGACTAATCTTTTAAGTTATATTTCAAGCTCTGCAGTTATTGCTTCTACTTTCTCAAACCATGACCATTTTGTTTTCGATTTTAAATCTTTTGATTCTGGCATTGTCTCTGGTCCTGGTTTCTGGAAGTTTAATTCTTTCATCCTCAAAGATAGTATATTTCACGAGGCGGTAAAGGTTTTAGTAGCCCGTGAAGTACGATTAGTGAATGATAACATTACTTTAGAATGGTGGGATTCTCTTAAAGATAAAATAAAAACTTTAAGTATTTCTTTTGGTAAGCGTCATGCACAAAGAAGGCGGGAAATTATTCATAGTTTACAAAAACGTTTTAGGGATTTACAGGATGCTGATAGAGATAATCCGGGGGAATATACTGAACAAATTCTGGCTTTAAAGAAGCAACTTAAATTACAAAGTACAAAATCTCTAGAAGGCGCGCGTATTAGGTCAAAGTCTAAAATTTTAGAAAACCAGGAAAAACCTACAAAATTCTTTTTTGAACGGGAGAAGCGGCGTGCTAAGAAAAAATTAATTTCGGAACTTTCCACCACACAGGGGCCAGTTACTTCTCAAGAGGATATTATGTCTGAATGTCGCGATTTTTATATTAATTTATTATCTGCTGAACCGATTGATTCTGATATGTGTGACGTCTTTCTTCGTGATGTTCCTGTTTTGTCTGATGGTGATTGTCTTTCATGTGAGGGGCTCATCACTAAAGATGAGCTCCTCGTTGCCCTTAAAGGCATGAAGCCGGATAAGTCGCCCGGGAATGATGGGTTGACAAAAGAATTTTATCTAGCTTTTTTTGATATTCTTGGGGACATTTTAGTACGAACTTCTAATTTGGCTTATGCTTCTAGTTATCTTTCCGACTCTCAGCGTTTAGGTTATATATCGCTCCTTTGTAAAGATCCTACTCAATCCACTAATTTAAAATTTTGGCGCCCCATTTCTTTATTAAACGTTGATTATAAATTAATTTCTAAAGTTATTACTAATCGCTTATCTTCAGTTTTAGATACACTTATTCATAAAGATCAAACCTGTGGTGTTGTTGGTAGATCAATTCTGGACAATTTGCATTTGTTGCGCTCTATTTCTGATTATGTTGAGCAGAAAAACCTCGCGGCTGCTTTTATTTCTTTAGACCAGGAAAAGGCCTTTGACAGAGTTAGTCATAATTATTTGTTTAAGGCTCTAAAAGCGTATGGTTTTGGGCCGTCTTTTATTAAATGGGTCGAAGTTTTGTATACTGATATTTCGAGTAGTGTTTTAGTCAATGGTTTTTTGTCTGAGCCCTTCCTTGTTTCTCGCAGTGTCCGTCAGGGCTGTTCTTTGTCTCCATTACTGTATGTCTTGTGTCTTGAGCCTTTTGCAATTCAAGTTCGTAATGATCCGGAAATTATAGGTATTACTCTTCCTGGTACTTCGACACAATGTAAAATATCGTTATATGCAGATGATAGTACAGGTATTTTATCGGACAATAAGTCAATCAAAAAATTATTATTTTGGTGTGATCTTTTTGGTAAGGCATCTGGGGCAAAATTAAACAAATTGAAAACTAAGGGATTTTATTTGGGGAAGTGGAAGACTAGGTCTGATCATCCTTTTGGCATTTCGTGGATAGATGAGGCAAAATTTTTAGGTATAGTGTTTGGTGGGGGCGTATTTTCGGACAAAAATTGGGAAAATATTTTGGGAAAATTTATCAATAGCCTTAATTTATGGAAGTCGTATGGCTTATCACTTTTTGGCAAAAGTGTGGTTTTAAAAACCTTGGCTATAAGTAAACTTATTTATACGGCCACTGTTTTAGATCTTCCAGATAATTATCTGAGAAAATTTGACAAAGAAATGTTTAGCTATATTTGGAAAAATCGGGCTAGTGAGCATCTTGCTCGTGTATACGTTTACAATAATTTTCGTGCTGGCGGTTTAGCAATTGATCACATTAAATCTAGAGTTCAGGCTCTTAGGTTATTTCATCTTTGGCAGCTTTTAAATGGTCATGACGCAAAATGGAGTTTTTTAGCTAAATATTGGATAGGTTTTTCGTTGCGTTCTTTACGACCGGATTTTGCTTCAAATTTAGTTCCGCATTCTGCTTATATTCCGCCTTTTTATGCTAAACTTTTAGAAACTTTCCGACACTTTTCTAAATTATATCCCCGTTATGACTGGTTTCAACCTTCCTCGGTTAAAAAATTCTATATTCTTCTTGTCCGCGATGTTGTCCAATTTCCTCGTGTTTTGAGTATATTTCCTACTGTTGATTTCGTCACTGTTTGGAAGAACATTCTAAATTCAGTCATTGATCCTAGTTCTCGTGATGTAGCCTGGAAGTTAAGTCACGATATTTTACCCACTAATTACCTCTTATATTTACGGAATGTTACTAAAAATTCTAAATGTTGCTTTTGTCCTCGTGTTGAAACAGCCGAGCATCTTATGGTTTATTGTCCAAATGTCCGTTCTGTGTGGAATCTTGTTTTAGCCTGGATTTTTGAGTTTTCTGGAATTAAGCTGAATTTAACTAATTCGGTTATTCGTTTTGCTCTGCTTCCAGTTTTCCGTGTTCCAATTCACTTTTCAGTAGCTCTACTTTTAATCTTTGAAACGCGTTTTGTTATTTGGCTTTGTCGTAATGAGACCAAGTTTGAAAACGCGGCTGTTAATCCTGCCTATTTAATTGTTCGTCTTTTGGCTCGGTTACGTATACGTATATTGGCCGATTTTCAGCGTTTTTCGTTAGCATATTTTCAAAAATTTTGGTGTTTTACCGATATATTCTGTAAGGTGGTGAATGATCGTGTAGTTTTCCTTTTTGACTAAAGTGAGTCTTCTTTGTGCATACTTACTCAACCTTAAAAAGTCTATTGTTTTGAATATTCAAACATTATTAACATAACATGTTTTTGCTCGTATAGTTTACTTATCCTTCTCTCTTTCTAAATATTAAAATATTGTTATATGTCATATTCTATTATATGAAACCTTTTGTTATGTTTATGCTATATTATTAGTATTTCAGTAACTGCTATATTACGCAATTAATATGGTGTTGTTCACTTGTTCTCGCCTCTTTCTGAATATTAAAATATTGTTATTTTGCTGTATTTATGGTATATTATTAATAT
The DNA here is from genome assembly GCA_036873755.1 of Hanleya hanleyi. Taxonomy (NCBI): domain Eukaryota; kingdom Metazoa; phylum Mollusca; class Polyplacophora; order Lepidopleurida; family Hanleyidae; genus Hanleya; species Hanleya hanleyi. The sequence goes on along the minus strand of JAVTVY010029682.1, from coordinate 6,668 downwards.
GGTTTATCCGTATTATTAACTTTTTCAAGCATTTAATATTGATATCTTACACTACTGACATGGTGTTATAAACGTCCCTGCTATTTTATCATTACACTAGTGTTGTACCTTTGGGCCGTATTGGCTTCGTTAGCCGGGTATCTTTTCCCGCTGTTTTTTCTTTCTCTTTCTCTCTCTTTGTATGTTAATTACATTGCGAAGGTTTGTCCGTTAAAATGGAGCGTGTTATTTCATGAATGGTTGTGACAGGTAATGTCGATATCAATCAATCAGTTTAATGCTTGTCTATTATTGTGATCTGTTTCATTGGTGGGTGTCATTATTGCGCGATGCTGGTCGTTTCTTTAATTTGCCCTGCCAATCATTTGTTGTGTGAGGTGATCAGGTCACGTGACCCTTCACAGTGTTTTTCTTTGGGTCTTCACTAAAGATTTCTCCCGGTATTGTTAACCTGTATTTTTAATGAATCGTAACATTTCCAGTGGTTGTTCTAGTTTGAATGTGCTTTTGCTAGTACATTTTTCTGTTTTTGTTTTCATGCTAAATATTAAAATATTTCATCTGATGATAAATGTTACATATTAACATTTTACCTTGGTGATTTGCCTTGTTCATATACTATTAACATGTTCTATATTAATTATTGTTTCAAGTAATACATATGGCACTAATAAGTATATGTTATATACTTAACTTGTTTTTAATTTAATCTGTGATTAATAATGTTCACTTGCTTGACGGTGTAGGGTTGGCGTTTAAATACATCCATAATTTAGATAGCGGCTGTTGTTTCTGGTCGCTTCTTTCGCGCCATGCATATGTAAATTAGATAATCTTCGCTGTCAGTTTCATTGCGAGCGTGCTGGTCTGTGGGCGGGCGCTGTTTTGAAGTAATTGGTTTTGTTGATGTGGCTGATTGCCTGTCACTCATCCTTTATGTGTTTCAATAAAGTGCAAGCGCTAGTTAGTGGGCGTTAACGTTATGCGCTCATCTGTTTAACTGTTTGCTGGCTAAGTTGAATACTGGCTGTCAATCAATTCCAGCTTTTTGATTCTGTGTTTTCTTTTGGTCCATAGTGGATATTATATATGGGAGGAATAAATATTTCTACAATTTTTTTAAGTTATTTCCAATATCCTATGATTCTATTATAGTACATTTTCCTGTTTTTCCTGTAAGTATCGTTATCTTAATCCGAATTTTTATTGGTTGGCTGTGTTCTATGCTGGCCTTCTAATGTTTCTAAATATGAGTGTTCATTGCTTCTTTTTGGCATCTGTCAATCACCTTTTGTCCTGCACATGTGTGTGGGCACGTCATCACTTAATGTTTTTTCTCTCTATCTCTTTCTTCTCATCTTCGCAGATTAATATCATGGCACATTTTTTGTCTATTCGTATATTATATTTGAGTGCATATACTTTATTCGTGATAATATTAATATGCTCTTAACACAGTCTCTTAGTATCTTCACTTAATCGTTTCTTTATTATATGTTATAAGTAACCTACTATTAATGTCACTTGTTTGTCAATGCTATTATTAATAGTTTATAATATTCTACTTTTTGATTTTTGTTGTCAATTCAGACAATAATAGTAATATAAATGCGCTTATAATTGAGCATAATATTAATCTACTTGGTTTTTCATGCACTGTTTACTCGTTTTACGCCTCTTCCTAGTGGTGATGTCGATTTCTTCTCATCGCACCTGTCACTCATCTTTAGTTAAGCTTCGTGATTCATTTCACCTACTCATGTATTTCTTTACAATAATAAATTTCTCGCTTGCTCAACAATTGGTGTTTTGTGTAAATGTTTTAAATATAAAGCTGTATGCTCTTTTTTCTTTTTATTATTATTCCGCATACTGTAATGTCTAATGTCTTAACGTCTGCTTAACCGATTATAAATGGCTATATAAATTTACACTTTAAATATTTATATGCATCATTATACTTTGTACATATCCTTCATATATTCAACTGGTGCATTCCAAATAGCCATGATGTATTGTTCCGTCGCGTATCTAGATCGTTATGTAATATATCCTACTTCTTTGTCGAAATATCTGTTTATCCTCTGTAATATGATTCCTATGCGGATAATAAATTCAACATTTATAAAAAAAAAGTATCTGTTCCGCACCGGGAGTGTTTTTTGTTGGATTACCTGTTTCCTGAGGATTACTGTGGAAGATGTGATTTACTTATGCAGACTTGGATTGGACCCTGACCGCCCCTGGATTTTTGTTGAAAAGATTGGATTTGGACACCGACCGCCCCTGGACTACCCTTAAAGATTTCGGACTTGGTTGTAAGTATCCGGTCACCTCAGTGAGTATAAAGGTGACCGGAACTTCTTTTTCGTGCACGAGATGGTCTCGGGGATATGCCCGGAGAGGCTGAAGCGCACGCTTCGGCTTTTCGTGGACGGGCCAATCCGCGGTGCACAGGCCACGCGAGATGCACTTCTTGCGGAGATGGGTGAGGCGGGGATTCCGGAGGAGAGGGTCGACGCCGTCGGCCAGTTGCGGAATCCCAGGGAGTGGTATGCTACGTTTTCAAAGGTGGAGGACGCCGACAAATTTGGTAAGTCGGGGAGTGTTTCCCCGGCTGGTCTAGATGCGCGTTTTACAGTGAGCCCCTATAGTAAACAGCGAGTGGTTGTTCGTTTCCTGTGGCTGCCGTTTACGGTGAGGGAATCGGCAATTGGAGAATTTGTGAAGCAGTTTGGTCGGGTTATTTCGATTGAAAACGAAATAGCCCCCGGCAAGAAGCACACGTCGACCGGTGTTAGAAGGGTGACAATAGAGTGTTCAGAGACGAAGAAGAACAATATCCCTTATTTTGCGACCATTGAGGGTTACCCATCTTTGGTCATTGTTCTAGGACGCCCTGCCAAATGTCTGAAGTGCCAGGGGATTGGGCACATCCGGAAGGATTGCGTCGCTCCCCAATGCGACAAATGTAAGTCTCATGGTCATTCAACGGAGAACCATCCCCAGGTGAGAACGTATGCCAGTGTTATGGTCGTTTCTTCAGACCCGGATGGTGTGATTAGGGATCCAGTTTCGGGTGACCCTGCTGATTTAGAGGATGCGTCGGTTGTGTCGGAGGGGAATAAGAGTGAATACACCGACGCAGACGAGGGGTCTGAATCCAGTCACTCCGACCTTGTGGAGGTATCTGACAGTTCTATGCCGGATTTGGAGGCCTCGCAGGTCTCTGAATCTACTGGCCTTGTTCCCAGACCAATTCCTAATCTATCGAGGGATGACTTCGAAGTTAAGAAGGAGGCTCCAATTGATGGCAGTTATGCGGAGACCGTCGCCATGGAGGTTCAATCGCAGAAGAACTCGCGTCCTTCAGACACTCCGTCTGGCGGTAATCCTTCAAAGAAGGCTAAGAAAAGGAACGGACGGAAGAAGTGATTGATATGAACGGACTACGGACTATGGAAATGATTACGGACTTTGGACTATGCGTGGACTATGTTGCCGACTTGGATTCTTGTTACATGGACTTTGATTACTTGGACATGAATTGGATTACGCTTGGATTACTCCAGCCATTTTGGCTGGATGGTTTTTTCTTCAGTATATGTAAGTATAGTGATTATTTATAATAACTTATCATCATGATGGCGAATTTATCATTTCATACTTTGAATTGTAACGGCCTATTAACTTCCTTTAAATATTCTTCTCTATTTGTTTCATGTAATTTGCTTAAGTATGATATTATTTTTATTCAGGAGACTCATTTGTGTGATTCGGTAGTTGAGAAAGTGTGGAAGGATGAGTGGAAGGGTGAATGTTTGTTTAGTTATGGTACGTCTCACTCTTGTGGTGTAGGCATACTATTTAATCCTAGGTTGAATATTAATGTTCATTTTACCCATAGAGATTTTGAAGGTCGTTTACTTGTATGTGATGTTGATATAAATGATTTCAATTTTCGTTTGGTTTGTGTTTATGCGCCTGATCGAGAGCATCTCAGGAGGGCTTTTCTTAATACTCTTTATCCTCATTTGGTAACCAGTCGATCCATTGTGATGGCTGGTGATTTTAATTTGATTTTTAATCCCGCTATTGATAAGTTGGGAGGAAATCCGGGCCGCGGTTTAGGCGGGTCGGATGTCCTTCGATCTATCTTGTCTGATTTTGATTTGGTTGATTCTTATCGTTATCTCCATCCTCTTTCCGTTGCCACTTCTTGGTCTAATGGCAAGGTTTCTTGTCTGTTAGACCGTATATTTGTTTCCTCTTCTTTTCTGAGTTATATTGTTTTGTGTGATATTACTGTTTCTGCCATTTCCGATCATCAGTTTGTCAATGCCTTTTTTTGTAATATTCCTTGTACCAGGGTTGGGCGGGGATACTGGCATTGTAATGTCAGTGTCCTGTCCGATCCTGATTTTAATTCTGAATTTATTGATTTGTTTACTATTTTGTCTGCCTCCTCTGATCATTCTCATGAATGGTGGGAGGAGTGTAAATTGGAATTTAAGAATTTAATAGTATCCCATAGCGTTCGTTTGGCTAAAGTTAGAAATTCGGAAATTCTGTCCCTGCGTACGCGCATTTCGGAACTTTCGGTTTTTGATCCAAATTCCCCCTTTATTATTGAACTTAAATCCCAGGTTAAGGCGCTATTAGATTCTTACAATTTCGGCGTTCGAATTCGTTCGAAGGCCACACATTTTAATTTTGATGACAGTCCTTCTAGATTCTTTTTTAATAAGGAAATGTCCAATTCCAAAAAGAAATATATTTCCAAATTAAATGTTAACAATTCTTCAGTTACAGACCATGTTGGTCTTATTACTGCTGCTCGGAATTTTTATGTTGATTTGTTTTCTGAGGAGCCCGTTTCTGATACCCATATGGATGACTTTTTCGAGGACCTTCCTTCGTTGTCTCCGGCCCAGGCCGCGGTCCTTGAGGGTCCTATTACCCTCGAGGAGGTGCGGACTGCGCTGGGGGGAATGAAGGATTATGCCTCTCCAGGATCAGACGGGTTGCCGAAAGAATTTTATGTATATTGTATTAATATTATTGGCACTGATTTTGTTACGTACATTAATAAATGTTTTGATAATTCTCTTTTGTGTAAGTCGCAACGTTTAAGTTATATTACTTTGTTATGTAAAAATAAAGACAAGGCAGAGGATCTTAAATTTTGGAGACCTATTTCTTTACTTAATTTGGATTATAAAATTATTTCTAAAGTATTATGTAACCGTTTGAACACTGTCATGTCTACCCTTGTTTATATTTCTCAAACTTGTGCCGTTCCTGGTCGGAGTATTTCCGACAATTGTCATTTGTTACGTTCTATTTTAGATTATGTTGATCAAAAGGATGCCCCTCTTGTTTTTTTGTCTATTGATAACGAGAAAGCTTTTGATCGCGTTTCGCATAAGTATCTCTTTCGGCTTCTTGAGGTTTTTAATTTTGGGCCTAACTTTCGGAAATGGATCAAACTCTTGTATTTGGAGTCAAAAAGTAGTGTGATTGTTAACGGTTTTGTTTCGGACGAGTTCTCCTTGTTAAGGGGAGTGCATCAGGGATGTGCTTTGAGCCCATTGCTGTATGTGCTCTCTTTGGAGCCTCTCCTGAGCAAGATTCGTTCTCATGCTGAAATTAAGGGGGTCCGACCCCCCGGTACTAATTCTGAGATCAAATATTCCGCGTTTGCAGATGACATCACCTGCACCCTTACATCAAAGCTCTCTGGTATTTTTGTACTTAATTTATGTGAATTGTTTGGTTTAGCGTCTGGTTCTCGCATTAATTTTTTAAAGACTAAGGGTATTTGGTTGGGGTCTTGGTCCGATTGTTCGGACCAACCCTGGGGCATTACTTGGGTTTCGTCATGTAAACTTTTAGGTGTTACTTTGGGGTCTATCCTCAAAGATGAATTAGGGGAAGCCAATTGGCTTCCCATTGTACGTAAAATCAGTGATGTTTTGAATCTGTGGAAGGGCCGTTCTCTTTCTTTTAAGGGGCGGTCTATTTTATTGAATGTTTTAGCCTTAAGTAAAGTTTGGTATGTTGGTTCTGTTTTATTACTACCCTCTGTTTATTTGAAACGCATTGTGCAGGCCCAGTTTCATTTTATTTGGGGCGGGGCTCATGAGGTTTTAAAGAGAGAGGTGTTGCACAATGCGTTTATGCAGGGTGGGTTTAATTTAGTTAAGGTTGATGTTAAGTTGAATGCTTTTTATGTCTCTCATGTTAAACGTCTTGTTATGTTGTATGATACTGACGAATGTCCTGATTGGGTTTATTTTGCGATTTATTGGCTTGGTTTACCTTTACGTTCTCTAAATCCTCGTTTTGCTAGGAATACTATTCCTCATTCTCATGTTATTCCTGAGTTTTATGCTACTGTTTTGTCTGCTTATACTGAATATCGAACTCTTGCTCCTAATTCTAATTTGTTAGCTTTAAATACTCGTAATTTTTACAACACTTTGTTAAAATCTCATTTAATTACTCCTCCTATTGTTTCTTTGTTCCCTCATATTGATTTTTCCAAGGTCTGGTGTAACTTATACAGTGATTTTTTAGAAAACAATGTTAAACATTTTTGTTATAAAATTGTAAATAGAGTGTTGTACACGGGCGAGTTCCTGAACAAAATTTGTCGGGTAACTCGT
>JAVTVY010029681.1:0-12482 GCA_036873755.1 Hanleya hanleyi | reverse complement strand
GTCATATGGTTGCTTTATATTCGCCAGACGTCAATTTTCCCCACCTCTTGTATATCGCTCCAATTCCATGATCATATATAGTATAGATGTGCGTGATGTGACATAATAATCCCTGGTTCTCTAGTATGAGGCTGTTACATGGTTGATATATAACCACTATCTAGTAGGGTCCAGGATTGCATTTCCGTGACCATTCTCTGGCTAAGATGTTTTGACGGTTGATTTGACTTCTATGGACCTTTTATAAAAAATTTAGCCCCCAGGTCCCTCCCAAAAATCCCGGGATTTTTTGCCAGAGGGCAAAATCCAAGATGGCCGCTGGCGCCATTTTGAAAAATTAACTTTTGAACCAGAGCATCTAGAATCATGTATGAAGATACTTTTTCGGGTGAGTCGACCACGAGGATTCCGATTCTGACATCAGTTTGACGTTATGTCATCATTTTATCCGAGAAATCCAAGATGGCCGCCATCCGGTAGAGAGAAAATGTAACTTTTGAACGGCAGCACCTAGGATCATGAATGAGCACATTATTTCAGCTAAATCGATGCGCTGATGCATTTTATGAAGGTGACAGATTGATTTAAGGTCACTGTCACACCGTATGGTCAAGGTCATTCAAACGTTATCTTCGAAGTCATATATGATGGTCACGGAATTGAGGTCCTGAGTGTTCTCTTTTTGTATAAATTCATATCACACACATCTGATAATTATTTCTGTTTTTCCAGGCATTGGTACGAGCGTACGAGACAGCGCGCTCTCGTGATGTGAATTAAGAACCTTATGACAATGTCCACCGTTCCGTGTGTCCTCCGGTGTGGTGGGCTTTGCGATGCAGCCACCGATTCCATCAACTCAATTGAGAGGTGGGAAAATCTCAAGATGAAGGCCCTGTTATGGAGCGGTCTTGACAAGTTCGGAGACGTCCACGCAACTGTCGATTGGAATAAAGGCCACGTCGGGCAATGTGTCCATGATGCATGTAGGTTGACCTTATGCAATGCCAAGAAACTGGAACAGGCCAACAAAAGACAGCAAAAACGACAGGTCGATGAATGCCAGGCCCAATCTTCGTCTATGTCTGATGTATGTTCCCCGCCTGCGACTCCAGCTGCCAAGCGGCTGCGATCGAGTCTAGGGCTGATACATGACAAAACAAAATGTGTCTGGTGTTGTAAGCCAGAGTCGGACAGGCACCGAGAATCAAAGTTGGTCCTGATTTCATACGATCACGCATGGGCAGCTTTCAAGAGCCACACGGTGGTCCTGGAAGATAGGACAATGCGAGACAGAATCAACTGTCTGATCGATTATGCAGATGATCAGCCCTACGCGCTTGAGATCAGGTATCACCTCAAATGCTGGCTGAAATATGTGCGTAGTTACCAGAAAATGAGTGACGATGACAAACTTCCACGCATGCACAATATCAGTCTCCGTGAGGCTCAGAATATGTTCTTCGACCACATCAGAACAGTTATCTTCGAGGAACATGAGCTAAGATCACTGCAGAGCCTCCGAGGAGACTACAGCTCTATCATTTCTCGGTATGGCTTCCCAACATCCGGGGTCAAGTCATCCTACATCAAGGACATCCTGACCCGTGAGTTTGAGGGCAAGATCGGCTTCCACTCCCGCTCTCAGAGGAACCATAGCGACCTAGTCTATGACACGTCTGGGGGTGGTTCATATGTCGAAGCAGCGCTCTCCTCCATGGGTGTCAGCAGTGAGCAACTGGTGCGCAATGTGGCGGATCGGCTCAAGGACGACGTCAAGTCAATCAAACTCGTCCTGTGGCCGCCGAGGGTCGAAGAGCTGGAGGAGGAGGAAGAGCTCCCGCCTCTCATGGTGCAGCTGCTATCTGCTCTGCGGGGAATAGGGAAGTAGATCTGTCTCCAAGCACACTCTCTCTCACCTCTCTGATCACACAGTATGTCATAAAACGACCTACCACTACCGCCATCAATGCCACCGTCACCCTTCACGGGATGACTCGCAGCAAAGAGCTTGTCGACTCTTACTACAAGCTGGGCATGGGGATCAGCTACCCGAACGTGCTTCTCTTGCGTGACATCTGGACCATGCATGACCTCGAGCGATGCTCGGTCTGTCCTGACGAGATCGCTGAGGGAGAACCAAGCATCAGTATCATTGACAATGACGACTTTCTCAACGACACCTTGACCGGAGGGGGTACTGCACACCGCTGTAACTGTATGTTTCTGCAGCGTCTAGAACGTCTTGCACGGGGGTACGAGACAAACATCCAGGATGAGCATGCGCGCATCAAAGACGCCAAGACTGTGTCGCAGGCACTGACTGAGAAGGCGTCTGAGATGCAGGCAGTCACGCCATATAGGACCATCCAGCGCGGTGAGCCTCCCATCCGCCCTAAGCCCGCTACGTTCTCGTCAAGTACAGAGCCTCAGCGCAAGCGGAGCGTCATTCACGCCCTTGCTCGCGCGGACATGAATGGTGACCGCCCGGATGCAACCGAGCAGACTATCCCTTCCTACAACGGGTTTCACACCGGCTTGAATGTGGAGCAAGGGAAGAGCAAGGCTTATTATCATACGTCTTACAATCAGCCGCCCAACAAGTCAGTTGTGAAAGACGTCATGGACAAGCTGTCTACCATCATCGCCACTAAGCGCATGCCCTTCGCCTTCTAAGTGGGAGATCATCCCGTGTACGTCCTCATCACCCTGCTCAAGGCCGAGAACCCAAGCCAGTACCGTGACATTGTGCCCTTTCTTGGTCCCTTTCATACACAGTGTGTGATGATGAGCGCTATCTACAAGCGCTACAAGGGGAGTGAGCTAGGAGATGTACTCGTGGCGGGAGGAGTTATTGCCGAGGGCTCCGTCGATCGTGCGCTGAAAGGCAAGCATTACAAGAGGGGGTTGCGTTGCTTGAGGCTCATGTGTGAGGCGCTCATAAGCCAGCTGGTGCAGCGGAAGCTCATGCCCGACCTGGCCGATGAGACGAGAGAAAACCTCGAGATTCTGAGAGATACGAGTCTCTCCCAGCAATCCCGCGCTGCTGCTCATGCGGCACTGGAGGATGATGCTGACCTCGAGCACCTCATCACCAAATTCTTCATTCAGGTGGACGCCAGTGACATGGCGGACTACTGGAGGGACTTTCTGTCCATGACGGACGCGCTCATGCAAAATGTGCACGCAGTCCATATCTGCAACTGGGACGAGTACGTTAGCTCTCTGCGCGCCATGCTGCCATGGATGGTAGCGTACGACAACAATAGGTACGGGAGGTGGCTGCCTGACTTCTGGGCGATGCTGACTGCTCTCCCTGCTGATCAGGTTGCCTTCCTTCGTACTGACTTTACTCAGTCCATCACAGGCAACCCCTACTCCAACATGGCCTGGGACATGTGGATTGAGTGTACCATGAACAAGGGCAGCAAAATGAAGTCTGGCTGGCTCTCCATCCTCCAGAATGAGAAACAGCTGCTGGTGCATTCCAGAAATGTGAACAATGTGGCCCAGATCCGGGCGGCTCACAACGCCCTGGCCAATCGAAAAGAAGCAAGGAGAAAGCATATAGAATGCGGCCCGAAACGGATGCGAGAAGATGAGCAGTGCGTGCAGGACCTGGTCGCATGCATGCATGAGTTCGACTCCTTCCCCTTCGACCCGGCCTCACCCACCCTTCGCACCCTACAGTCAGCCATGCCTGCCTCTGATGAGCTCGTTGCGGACTTCAACTCAGCCCGAGCTGCGGGGGAGGAAAAGTTGACCTGCTTCTTGCGAGAGCGGGTGTTCAGTAAGAATACCTCTCTCCATGCACCCGTCCCTCTGAGCAAACGCTTGATAAGGAGCCAGACACGAAGAAGCCCGGGGAGGAACTCCAGGCGAGAGCTGCTGAGATGGAGCGGAGCGCTCTCAAAGCAGTGATCGACCTGGTTGAGGTAAGTCAACTTGTGGACCTCCCCGAGTTGCTGGAACATCGAGTTGTCGAGGAGTGTGTCGCCTTATTCAACTCCAATGGCACATACAGGAAGACACAGAAGAGCAAGCTCATCCAGAAGCTCGCTCTGCAATCTGTAGATCTACAGGGACCCTACATCGCTCTCGTCGACATGGGCATGATCTGGAGGATGGCAACTCCATCAGCAGAAGATCGGCAGACGCAAGATGGCATCCCATACAAGTGGTCAGACTACGTCCACAAGGTGTCATCCATCATCCTTGCCCGCCATGGTAATGCTGACCGTATCATCTGTATGAACGACCCGTACGACGCAGCATACTCGACTAAGGATGATGAGCGAGACCTGCGGGTACAGGGTAAGGCACATGTCCCCAACACCTACATGAAATTGGGCGACCCCTTCCCCTCTGCTAGAGCGTTCAAAACACTGCTGTGTAGCGTCAGCAACAAGGGGCGGCTGCAAAAACTAATACGCATCTACCTGACCGACCTTGCTCAAAGTGTTGATGCAGAAATTGTCTACTCTGTTGGCTCCCACTGCACCAACTTGTCAACCCAGCAACCGATGCAGAACTACAGCTTTGATCAGTCTGAGGCTGACACTGTCCGCTTCTTCTCCGCTTATGCAGTTCTGCGCGAGTCAGGCTACAGTGGCCCTGTTGTCATTGATGCGGCTGATACCGATGCCTATGTCGCGGCAGCGGTCATTTCGCAGCAGCTGCCCGGTATGCTCTGTATCAAGAGAAAGCAGGAGACCGTCTTCTGCCGTGAGCTGGTGCCTGACGAGATGGTACACTGTATTGTGCAGCTGCACTGTATGACAGGCTGTGATGCCAACTCCGGCTTCTACGGCAAGGGTAAGATGTCGGTGTATAACCAGGTGGCGAATAGCCCTGTGGCACGACGGCAGCTCTCGCGGTGTGGAGATAGCCTGAACCTTGAGGAGGAGGTGGTAGAGGAGCTCTTCGAGTTCACACGACAGGTCATCTACGGTGACAACAAGAGTACCACCATGGCTGAGGCCCGTGCCGCAAAGTGGAAGAGAATGAAAAAGAAATCATTCGTCCGTCTCCCTCCAGACGCAGATAGCCTACGCCAACACTGCCACCGCGCCAACTACTTGGCGTACCTAGTGCGCCACCCCTCCCTGAAGCAGCATCCCTCGCCACTCGGACATGGCTGGGAGCTGGTTGGTGGTCGCTGTCGCCCTGTCCGTCACACGCGAACTGCTCTACCGACGCATCTACCTGTATCACGGCCAGCTAAAGAGAACGAGGAAGATGAAAGCGAGAAGGAGTATGATGAAGATGAGGGACATTATGATGTACAGATGAGGGGGGATTCATCGGAATCTGATGATTCAGAATCTAGTGAGGCAGAATGCTCTGAATCGGACTGATTATGTCCCTCAATGTCATATTGACTCATCAGTTACAGTGTCCTACCAATGTGTAGTATAACATGAAAGTACAATTGGTGACTTCTAAATCTGTTTTGTGTTATGTTGTCATTTGTCTAAATAAAATGGCCAGTTCCCGCTCCCTTTATACTAGTTGGGTCCAGGACCTCAATTACGTGCCCATTATATGAAGAATGACCTTTGAATGACCATGACCCTACCACGTGACCTTGACTTTAAATCAATCTGTCACCTTCATAAAATGCATCAGCGCATCGATTTAGCTGAAATAATGTGCTCATTCATGATCCTAGGTGCTGCCGTTCAAAAGTTACATTTTCTCTCTACCGGATGGCGGCCATCTTGGATTTCTCGGACAAAATGATGACATAACGTCAAACTGATGTCAGAATCGGAATCCTCGTGGTCGACTCACCCGAAAAAGTATCTTCATACATGATTCTAGATGCTCTGGTTCAAAAGTTAATTTTTCAAAATTGCGCCAGCGGCCATCTTGGATTTTGCCCTCTGGCAAAAAATCCCGGGATTTTTGGGAGGGACCTGGGGGCTAAAATTTTTATAAAAGGTCCATAGAAGTCAAATCAACCGTCAAAACATCTTAGCCAGAGAATGGTCACGGAAATGCAATCCTGGACCCTACTAATCAGTCCATGATGATATATAGTATAGATCTGTGTGATGTAACACAGTTATACGTGGTTGTCCAGTATCTGGTTGTTAAATGACCGACCTCTAACCCCTAACAGTCCATGAGCATACAAAGCATAGCTGTGTGTGATGTAACAGAGTAATACGTGGTTGTCCAGTATCAGGTTGTTAAATCACTGATATCTAACCCTAACAGTCCATGGTCATATATAGTATAGATGGGTGTGATGTACGTAGTTATTCGTGGTTGTCCAGTATAAGGTTGTTAAATGACTGATATCTAACCCCTAGCAGTCCATGGCCATATATAGTATAGATGTGTGTGATGTAACACAGTAATGCGTGATTGACCAGCATAAGGTTGTTAAATTATTGATATCTAACCCTAGAAATCCATGATGTATAGATCTGTGTAATGTAACACACTAATACGTGATTGTCCAGTATAAGGTTGTTAAATCACTGATATATAACCCTAACAGCCCATGGTCATATATAATATAGATGTTTGTGACGTGACAAAGTAATGCGTGGTTGTCCAGTATGAGGCTGTTAAATGACTAATATCTGAGCCTAACAGTCCATGATTATATCTAATAGATGTGTTTGATGTGTCCAGTTTTAAGGTTGTGAAATGACTGATATATAACCCTTACAGTCCATGGTCATATATAGTATAGATATGTGTGATGTGACAAAGCAATATGTGGTTGTACAGTATGAGGCTGTTAAATGACTGATATCTGAACCTTAACAGCTCATGATCAGATATATAGTATAGACGTGTGTGATGTAATACAGTAATACATGATTGTCCAGTATAAGGTTGTTACTGTGATGTAAGACAGTAATACGTGATTGCCCATTATAAGGTTGTTGAATGACTGATATATAACCCTAACATGCCATGACCATGTATATTAAAGATGTGTGTGATGTGACACAGTAATACCTATTTGTCCAGTATAAGGCTGTTAAATTACTGTTATCTGGCCCCTAACATTCCATGATCATGCAAAGTAGATCTGTGTGATGTGACACAACAATACGTGGTTGTCTATAATAAGGTTGTTAACCCTATCTGGCCTGGGCTTTTTGGGACCTGTCCAGGGCTGGGGGGGGGGGCGAAATGGCCCCTCCAATTATTTTTCTTACCCCTTGAGCTAGGGGGCTGAAACTTGTTACACTATACTCTTGGGTCAAGCTCTACCAAAAAATGTAAAAAAAAATCCAAGATGGCCGCTTTGATGACGTCACAGTAAACAGCTCTGCATTTTTTTGCCGTTCCGGAGATAGTGCAGAAAGTTTGGTAGGGGAGGGAGCATAATGACCCCCCCAGGGCAGGTAGGGTTAATTGACTGATATCTAAACCTTTGTACATGTCGCTCGTTTATTGTTTTGGTGGGAAATTCAAGCCGTAGGACGTCGGGCATTACAGATAAGTTTTCCTGGGTGTTCTTGCATTTACCAGTTTACCCCATGTTGAGGCGTTTACTTCATTAGCGGATCTGTCATCACAGCTCCCGAGCTAGCGTATCTAATTCCGCTTAAGCCAGTGCTAGGGGCCGTGTGGATACTTCATTGTCTGCACATAAACAGCTACAATAAAAGCACAGCTGAGATGCTAAGGCTACATCCGAGAATGTTAGGTGTCGACGATTGCTTTCCAGTATAGTCATATGGTTGCTTTATAGTCGCCAGACGTCGTCAATTTTCCCCACCTTTTGCATATCGCTCCAATTCCAACGTTCATAAAGCTAGACCGCGGTTCGCAGTTCATTATTCGAGGAGACCAGCAATTATTTTCTCAGATCTGGAAATCTGTATTTTTTTTCATTATGAGTACTTTGAACTCCAAACTCTGTATAGCAAGAGAGAATGTCATCCTTCATATCTTTGCATATTCATATCCCAAATCTGACGCCAGGGGGCGCTACTAGGGGTGCTGTTATGAGTCGCTGAATGACTGGTCCCGAATAACGAACTGCGAACCGCGGTCTAACTTTATGAACGTCCAATTCCATGATCATTTATAGTATAGATAACCCTAACAGCCCATGATCATATATAGTATAGATCGGTGTCATGTGACACAGTATGTAATACGTGGTTGTCCAGTATAAGGCTGTTAAGTGACTGATAGATAAACCTAGCAGTCCATGCTGATATATAGTATAGATCTGTGTGATGTGACACAGTAATACGTGGTTGTCCAGTATAAGGCTGTTAAGTGACTGATATATAAACCAACAGTCCATGATCATATATAGTATAGATCTGTGTGATGTGACACAGTAATACGTCGTTGTCCAGTATAAGGCTGTTAAGTGACTGACATTTAACCCTAACAGCCCATGATCATATATAATATAGATCTGTATGGTGTGACAGAGTAATACGTGGTTGTCCAGTATAAGGCTGTTAAGTGACTGATATATAACCCTCACAGCCCATGATCATATAGAGTATAGATCTATGTGATGTGACACAGTAATATGTGGTTGTCCAGTATAAGGCTATTAAGTAACTGACATTTAAACCTAACAGTCCATGATCATATATAGTATAGATCTGTATGATGTGACAGATTAATATGTGGTTGACCAGTATAAGGCAGTTAAGTGACTGATATATAACCCTAACAGCCCATGATCATACATAGTATAGATTTGTGTGATGTGACACAGTAATACGTGGCTGTCTAGTATATACTGTGATGTAACAAGATAATACGTGATTGTCCATTGTAAGGTTATTAAATGACTGATATATAACCTTCGCAGTCCATGACACAGTAATACGTGGTTGCCCAGCATAAGGCTGTTAAGTGACTGATATATAATCCTAACAGCCCATGATCATACATAGTATAGATCTATGTGATGTGACACAGTAATACTTGGCTGTCCAGTATGAGGCTGTTAAATGACTGATATATAAACCTAACAGCCCATGATCATATATAGTATAGATCGGTGTCATGTGACACAGTATGTAATACGCGGTTGTCCAGTATAAGGCTGTTAAGTGACTGATAGATAAACCTAGCAGTCCATGATGATATATAGTATAGATCTGTGTGATGTGACACAGTAATACGTGGTTGTCCTGTATAAGGCTGTTAAGTGACTGATATATAACCCTAACAGCCCATGATCATACATAGTATAGATTTGTGTGATGTGACACAGTAATACGTGGCTGTCTAGTATATACTGTGATGTAACAAGATAATACGTGATTGTCCATTGTAAGGTTGTTAAATGACTGATATATAACCTTCGCAGTCCATGACACAGTAATACGTGGTTGCCCAGCATAAGGCTGTTAAGTGACTGATATATAATCCTAACAGCCCATGATCATACATAGTACAGATCTATGTGATGTGACACAGTAATATGTGACTGTCCAGTATGGGGCTGTTAAGTGACTGATATATAATCATAACAGCCCATGATCATACGTAGTATAGATCTATGTGATGTGACACACTAATATGTGGCTGTCCAGTATGAGGCTGTTAAATGACTGATATATAACCCAAACAGCCCATGATCATATATAGTATAGATCTGTGTCATGTGACACAGTAATACGTGGTTGTCCAGTATAAGGCTGTTAAGTGACTGAGTATTTTTAGTATAGATCTGTGTGATGTAATACAGTAATACATGGTTGTCCAGTATGCGGTTGTTAACTGAGTGATATCTAGTCCTTGCAGTCCATGATCATATATAGCATAGACCTTTGTGATCTGATAGAGTAATACCTGGTTGTCCAGTATGAGGCTGTTCAAGGACTGCTATCTAACCCCTAACAGCCCATGTCATATATAGAATAGATGTTTGTGATGTGACAAAGTAATACGTGATTGTCCAGTATAAGGTTGTTAAACGACTGATATATAAACCTAACAGTCCTTGACCACATATAGTATAAATCTGTGTGATGTGACACACTAATACTTGGTTTACCAGTATGGGGCTGTTAAATGACTGATATCTGATCCGTAACAGTCCATGATCATATGTAGTAGATCTGTGTGATGTGACACAGTAATACCTGGTTGTCCAGTAAGAGGCTGTTGAATGAATGTTATATAACCCCTAACAGTCAATTATCATATATAGTAAATCTGTGTGATGTGACACAGTAATACCTGGTTGTCCAGTATAAGGCTGTTGAATGACTGATATCTGATCTCTAACGGTCTATGATCATATATAGCATAGATCAGTGAGATGTAATACCTAATTTGCAGTATGTAACACAGTAATACGTGATTGCCCAGTGTAAGGTTGTTAAATGACTGATATTTAACCCTTACAGTCCGTGGGCGTATATAGTACATATATAGTACAGATGTGACATGTGACACAGTAATACGTGGTTGTCCAGTATGAGGCTAAACAGTCCATGATCATATATAGTAGATCTGTGTGGTGTGACACAGAAATATCTGGTTGTCCAGTATGAGACTGCTAAATGACTAACAGCTAACCTAAATGCCCGTGATGGCCCGGTGGTGGTAGCTCCCTTTGGGCGGAGCATGCACACGCACCTGTGGTGCACCGTATACCTTATAGCCCGTAGGGCGCATAGGGTACACCAGGGTGTGGGTGCATCACAGGTGCGTGTGCATGCGTACGATGACGTCACTTCTGAGCTCTGGGCCCCAAGAACTCCGGTGCTCGGCCGCACGAGAGCTACCACCACCACCGGGCTTTGACGGGCGTCAACTCCCGGTGGTGATGGCGGTTGTGTCTACATGTAGGGATGAACACGTGTCCCTCATCAGTCGATAGGTATTGGACGACTGATCATCACGTCGTCTATGTGTACGATCTGCCAGAGAACCTTCTCTCATCGCGATAGTATGCTCAGACACCTTCAATGCAAACACAACCAAGAGATACCGCCGAGTTCCGCTATAGGTCCCCCAAGTGGAGTAGAGCATCCCTACACGAAGACGGTGAGCGGTCCTACGGCATGCGGAAAGACGTCCTGGGTGATGAAGTTCTTAAAAGAAAGTTGTATCAACCCTAGCATCGACACGCGTTGTTTGGTTTTATAGCTAATGACAGTCCAAATACGAAGTACAAGGTTACAGAATGTGGGTTACAGAATGAGAATCCCAGTGATTCCTTCGACTCCGAGCAGACCAACGTGGTAGTCATAGAAGATCTGATGAGTGCGGCCAAGGACAATTCACATGTTGCCGACTTGTTCACCAAAGGATCCCATCATCCGAATCTGTCCGTCATCTATTTGACCTAGAATCTCTTTCCTCAAATAGAGGCGTCAAGAGATATTGCCTTGAACTGCCAATACTTTGTGTTGTTCTCCAATCCCATCGACAGAGCACAAATCCGTGTGTTTGGTAGTCGAATTTATTCTGAGAACATCGATCATTTCATGCAGGCTTTCAAGGGGCGACAAGTCGTCCGTATGGCTATCTGTTCGTGGATTTAAAAGCTCATACCCCCGAAGACCACCGGTTGACAACCCATCTGTTACCCGGCAAGGGATCCCCGCAACGTCAAATACCCCTACACCATCCACCGAGCCCACACCTGACAGCAGCAATCCGCTCCCATACAGCGGATCCGCTTCATACCATCAGTCCCGGAACCGTGAAGGACCAACCCAAACCCGTACAAGGGAATGAACATAATGTGAACTCGAGGCTATGGAAGGATTTGTTCAAAGAAAGTATGGACGCCGAGGTGGGCGAAACGTTTGGGGCCACAGAGAACAAGTTACAACGCAAAGGGTATCCGAAAGAGGAAGCCGCAATTTTAGCTCATAACAGATTGCCACCCAGACTATGACGGGCTTTACATGAGCAGTATTTCGACCTCGTGACCCATATTGCAGAGCAAAAGCTCAAAAGAAGCATTAGTTCAACCATCAACATGGGTTATACATGCTCTGAGTGCGGACGCACGTTCACCAGGCATTGCGATATGATGCGACACCAGAAGAATATATATGAGATTGAAGACACCGATGAATCCATTGAGGCGAATGCTGATACAGAGACTGCTGAGAGTCCACCGACTGATACCGAAACAGAGACAGCTGAGAGTATATCTACTGATGCAGAGAGCTTGAAACAGAGACTGCTGAGAGTGTATCTACTGATACAGAGAGCTTGACCTCAGATAGTCAGCCTACATCGCGGGAAAGTGAGGCAGAATCGACCTACTGGGATCGTATTGTGCATCAAGCTATTAATAGCAATGCTGCAGTAATCGAAGATGCCGGACAGGATAACTTACAACAGGCGTACATCCAAATGCGCCCATGAATCTGGAAAACAGCCATGGCCATCTCTGAACGGTATACCCTGCTTCCGTTTAAAATGAAAGGAGACCCCACGCACAGGTTCATCATGAAGACCACGCGTCACTAGGAAGAGGATATGCGGTACCACCCACCGAGGCCTTGGAA
>JAVTVY010029680.1:0-12936 GCA_036873755.1 Hanleya hanleyi | reverse complement strand
TACTTGTATCTTGGAGAAATTTTAAGCTCTAGATAGCTTATCATCTCCTTCTGTACAGAACGTCTAGACACATTCCGCTTCCGGTCGGCATTCGGTAACCAAAATTGGAGTTAATAAATATGTGTGGTGTCAAACCTACGATTACGCCACAGTTTATCCAGTTGTGTTTTGAAATTATCAACAGTTTCAGAAGTCACGATATCATCTGGTAACGAATTCCACTCATCAATATGTCTCTGCGAGAAACTATGAAGACGGACATTTTTTGTACATCTGGGTTTTACCAACTTTTTGGAGTGTCCTCGTCTCCTTTGAGTGGACAATTCAAAGAAGGTGCCTGGGTCAATGTCATCTTTGTGACTTAGAATTTTGTACATTTGTATTAAATCCCCCCGTTTCCGTCTATAGTCTAGGGTAGGAAGATTAAGATCTCGAAGTCTATCCTCATACGAGAGATGTGAGAGTTCTGGAACAATCTTAGTTGCACGCCTCTGAATATTTTCGATGAGTTTCAGGTCCTTCTTGTACATCGGGTACCAAACTGCATCACCATAATCCACCAATGATCTCACGAGGGATTTATATAGAGTCAAAAATAGCTCCTTGCTCATGAATTTGAAAGTACGTTTGATCAGACCAGTCATCCTGTTAGCCTTATTAGCAACAGTGTTGATATGCTTATCAAATTTTAAATTACTCTGGAACAATATCCCTAGATCCTTCTCTTCATTGTCACTTTTAATGAGTTTCCTAGTGCCATGAGAGTCTCGCATATAGTAGTTTCTATCAAATCGGACATTTCCGTACTGAACCACCTTACATTTGTCAGGATGGAAAAGCAGTAGCCAATCGTCAGACCAGTCACATAAATAATCAACATCTCCCTGTAGAATTTCCTGGTCCTGTGTGGTAGATACAGCTCGGTATACTTTGGTGTCGTCTGCGAAAAGCTTGCACACGCTCTGTACTTTCCCTGGCATGTCATTTATGTACAGTAAGAAAAGCACTGGTCCCAGGACACTTCCTTGCGGCACACCGCTGGTGACGTTTGTCCAGTTTGAATATGATCCATTTATCACCACTCGCTGGCGTCTCCCATGTAGGAAGTCGCTAATCCACTGAAGCACACTTCCTCCAATTCCATATGATTTAAGTTTTGCGAGTAGCCTTCGGTGTGGCACGGTATCAAAAGCCTTTTGAAAATCAAAGTATACTGTCAAATGTCAAATCTATAATCATAAGTACAGTAACGCAATTGAACTAGAACTTTCACATATTGTGTACGTACATTCTCTCTTCTCGTTACATTAAAAAAAAAACAGTTATTTTTAGGACATTTTACTTTTTCGATTTTAACCGCATCATGTAGGCCAAATGCCACCTTACCATACCATCTCGTTTGACACGAGAGACTGGCCTATATGACTTACTGTCTGATGGGTCTTGACCAGGTTTTTGGTAATGGCCGTAACAACAGATGATTTCCATTTGTTTGGGAGTTGTTTGGTCTTCCAGCTCACATTAATTACGGTACCGGTAGTTTCAACATTCGTTCCTGTGCTTGAGGACGGTATACCAGGTATCCTAGTTTGTCTTCTTTCTTAAGAGTGTAGAACTTCTCTGTATACAATAACATTTAATATTGAAGTTTTCTAAATAGTCATTCGGGTCATTTTCCAGGATCGTTTCTACTTTGATTTTTCTGAATTCTGGTTTCAGATTGATATCGCTACTGTTTGATGCGAAAGATTCAGCGAGATATTCTGCGTTTGAAGATTAGTTTTTCTTGTTTTGTAAACTTAGTACAAGATTTGAGTTAGTTGATTTCTCTTGAATAATTCTTTTGATTTTATCTGGGACGAATATCTATACTCGTCCCAGATTTTATTCAGTACGTATATTCACAGTGTTGCAAAAGCTTCCCAGCATCTTGATTTAGCTTCTTGGACGGGTTTTTTTCAGCTACTCCTCTTAAGTTTCTTATATCTTTCGTTAACACTCTGGAGCCGACATTTTGTTTTAATTTTCTGAGTGCTTTTTTTTTCTTTGCCGCGATTTCTTTCCAGTCTTGGTTCCACCAGGGCAGTGAATTTTTTTGGGGGTGTTCATTCGAAACTGAAATATGTCTTTGTACTATGTTTAGCAGTTTGCTGATTATATCATTACTGAATATATCCTCATGTATTATGCTTTGACAATCGTTTTGGAAGCTTTTCCAGTCTGCTTTGGAGTACCGGTATTGTAATTCTGTCTCTCCCGCCAGCCATAATCGGGCTGTGAGTGTTATGTAATCTTCATGTTGATATCAACTGATATCAGACCATGTACAATGGTCATTCGTTTAGAACCGGTGAGGCTACAGAGCAGTGGCTTTTACTACTGGACAGAGACTCTCAACCGCCGGTCATAATTTGACATGATTAGATATCCCAAGAATGAAAATAAATAATTATAAAAATGTAACATGTTGAATATGATTTGTCTTTCTTCTCAATATTCTATCCGGTGCGGTAAAAAGAACTGCATGGAAATATTTCCAGGTTACATTTGCGCAGCCTGCTACAACTACATGATGGCAGAAATCTTCATAACTGTAGAGTGAGTAAGTAGGATTTAACGTCGTTTTCAACTATTTTTCAGTCATATCACGACGGTGCCTACATGTGCCAGAACACGAGATTCCCCACAGTTCCTATTATTAGTCCAGTCAATCTACGGTCAAAAATAGCCCAACCTGGAACAAATTGCAACAGAAATAATTTTTCGAGCATCTGATTCAGAAAGCCTTGGTGTACAACATATCAAAAGTCCTAAGCTGTTGCTGTGGTGGAAAGCGGTGAAATTTATGGTTGAAGCAGGGGTGTTCAAAAGCCGATTTTGGAGAAAATAACGTCAGAAAAATACGGTCGTTTAGGGGGTGGACTAGTTTAATCTTGAAATGTATGCAATATGTACATATATGCGATTTCCATGAAATGCTTCAACTAAATAGGCTGGACTATATCCTGGACAGCGAGTACAGCATCCGGTCACCCATCCAAGTATTGACCGGTCTCGCCGTGGTAGAGTGACAGTTGATCGATCGTCTTGGCCGAGTGATTAGGCAATTTATTCGATGACCAATATTTCGTCAACTTTGATGAACTAAAAATCAAAACCCAAGTGTTTTTTTTATACATTTTGAATCTACAAAGCAATTTCAAGCCAAACTGCAACCAACAACGGACATGTTTTGAAAGATCGTCAATCTCGCAACTGGCTCACTGTTTTTCAAGTGTGCCCATGTCAGCAATGCTACTTCATTACTGGCAACTCCCTCTGTACCGTACTAATAGTTTTGAAAGTTCCAAACTGGGATCAACATGGCCATGAACATGAATGAAGCGAATATATACTTATCATCGTCTACATAGTCTCAGAGACGATACTTTGGGCTTTCCAACATGATGTTATTGGATGCAAACATTTGTCTAGTTTTTATTTTCGTATACCATGACAGGCAATCGTTGAACGTTTCTTCTATCAGGTACGGTATGGAGGGATGATATAACGGATGGGACTTGAAAAGTATAGTACTTTTCATCAATGGAAGGAATCAAGGTGCATCTCGAAGTCAAATTTCTGCACTTTCCAGCATGTCCAGGCGTAAGAGACATGCATACAGAAAGATTTCACATGATCAGTAAATATTGGGGGAGTGGGGTGGGGCGATAATACATATGGTTAATAAATGAAGTGAGAGATTGTTTTGGGGGTAGTCCCGACATTATTTTTGCCTGCATCGCAAGTTTATACGGGAATTCACGCGAGTGCAGAGTAACAAAAGCACATAGGACTTCAAAATACTCCAGTATATCTGACCAGTTTTATAGTTGTGATCCCACATGGGAAACACCCAAAGTGAAATTTAGTACAGACTTCCAAATCTAGACATACATTTGGTGTTAATTGTGCAAGTGACATTGAACCTTTACCTCAAAATGAGTAGTACTTTTCCCCATGGTTACTCTCATACTAACAGCTTGTATCACTGACGTCCCTACTCTCCTAGACGTCAGTGATACAACCCCCCCCCCCCCACGTTTCGTTGTTTTTGTTTTCAATTTGCTCCCATCTTAACACTCCGTGACTGTTAGTTTATCATATTGAACCTATTTACATGGCCCCCCAAGTAGAGGATCATGGGTGAATTCAAAATGGCGGTCATGTGGGGTACCAGAAAAGTGATATTTTCGTCATATTTCTTAATTTTTTCGACTTTTCTGCGTGGAAAAGTGGGTGAAACCTATTTTATTTCATATCAGATTATTATTTACTAATTTATCATGCAGTTTTTGCTTAGAAAACGCTAAATAAAAAAATAAAATCTTGTACTATCTAGTAGAGCTTGACCCGAAGATGTAGTGTGGCAAGTTCCAGCACTGTAGCCTCAGGTATAGCGAAAATATATTGTGCCCCCAGGGTGCCGTACATCCCGAATCACCCAGGCCTGATATGGTTAAACACACAACTTGATTTTGATTTCGATATAGATGACTTCGTCTTATGAAGGGCATATTGAAACAAAACAACAGTTGAAAAACAGAACAACAGTTGAAAAACAAAACAACCTTTAATGGCATACAGAGAAAGCTACATATAGAATATAACAATCTTACCAAAACATTGATTTGTATAAATTCACCGGGATGAAATATCAAGTGACCACTTGCTAATCATTCTTCCACAACAACAAAAAATAGATCTTAATATTTTCAAATTTTTCAATTCCAATACAAAAGGGCACGGAAACATACCTTATTAATCTTGTATCAATAATAGAGAAACTTCATGATAGACATTCATTCATCCAGGTTTGAAGACCTGCCGGGAAATTACAAAAATGGCACATTATAACAGCTATGACACATAATAACTTACTTCCTGTCTGTTCGCGCCATCTGACTGGATGATTATCATACGATCTAAACCGATCTTCACATGGAATGAAGTACACGTCATGGAACAAATAGCACATCAATACTACTTAAACAGTAGGATCTCATCACAAATATGCAAATACATCAATAAAATTGAAGGACATCATGTATTTCTAAGGATATACTTAGTCCCGCCGACATGACTCGAGGACAAAATGGTGAATTCGATTGCATTATACTGTTTTAATAATCAACATTAACCTCATGTTGAAAATAACAAACTGAAATTTCTATTTTAAATAGTGCGATGAATTCTGACAATGATCCTATCATAACAAGCTCTGAACAGAGATGTGCCAAACTTGGTTGATTTTTCACATTACTGTACAATCTTTTTTTTTTCTTTTGCACTAGTTCCACATAAAAACTTTTTATATCTGGGAAAAATATTCCACCTAGAAAACTTGAAATGCTCGTTCTACATATGGTATTGTCAAATATGTGACTTCATATTTCAAAATATATTTCCCACTTTTGAGAATATTGAACTTTTAATTTATAGCTTGAAATTTGATTTAAAAAAAATTGATTTGTATAAATTCACCGTGATGAAACATAGATCAAGTGACCACTTGTTAATTATTCTTCCTTTAACAAAAAAAAAATGGATATTAACATTCTCCAATTTTTCAATTCCAATACAAAAGGGCATGGAATATCTTATCAATCTTGTATCAATAAGTGAACTTCATGAAAGTAATGCATTCATCCAGGTTTGACAAGGGCGTCGTTAGATGGGGGGGGGGGGGGCGTTGGGTGTGAACGACCCCCTCTCAGCGCCTACCACCCTGAGCGCTCTAATAAGTCAGCATCGGAAAACGATTACTCTAAAGTAATCCTGCCGATGCCCATGTTTGAAGACTTCAATGACAGACTCCTGCAGAGATGTAGAAGTACAATTTGAATTCTCCGACATGGGGAGAGACGGGAGCACTGATACCTGCTGGTAAATTACAAATATGGCACATTATAATATAATAGCTAACACACATAATAACTTAATTCCTGTCTTTAGTCGCCATGTGACTGGAAGCTTATCAAACCCATATCTTGAGGTGTTGTTAGCTGCCGTGTGAAAAGGGCATATCAGAGGGTTCAACACAAAAACATTTTTATTGTCAAACTATAAATATGTGACTTCATTTTTTTAAATATATTTCCAATTTTTGAGAATATTTAACTTTGAATTTATAGCTTGAAATTTGATTAAAAAAAAAGTTAAATAATTTCTCTGATTTGATAAACTCAACACACCTTAGAAGTGGATTCTGAGAAACACTCTGTCCAGCTTGAAAACTGTTCACCATTATGTTACTGTACAAAAAGTTGTCAAAGAAACAGTGCCCTCCAGTCAAGTGTTTTTTTGATTTAATTAATGGAATTGAAAAGTCTAAAAGTCAGTGAATTATTGAGGGGGGAGATTTGGCTTAATGTCACACTCAAGTTTGTTTCCAGTGACTTATTGAAAACCTTACTGATGTACTTGAATGAAAGAGTTCGGAGAAATGAGAGATCATCCTACATTTTTAGCGGGAGCAGTCTTCTATCAGAAAGTATTTTTTAAGTGGCAATAAGTTGAAAAGTTTGCGAGAAATATCTGTTTCATACAGATCACATCTGAAGTAAGTTAGCAAACTTTAGAACATCAACAACAGTCAGACTTGATCACAAAGACAGCCAACTGACATTAGCTTACTCAAATTCCTCAAATTAAAATTATTGGCATAGAGTGTCAATGGGTGTGAAAAATTGTCCTCGAGGGGGCTCAGTATATTTATGGATTGACACCGACTGTTGTTGATGTTCGAAAATGGCATGAAATGGTCGACTTTATATTGGCAAAATTAAACAAGGCCAACTATGGTAATCCCTCTAATAATTCAACCACCCTATTAAAATTCAATCACCCCCAATTTTAAGGACAAAATTCGCCCACTAAAATCATAAAAATAACAAAAAAAAATGATTATCTGAATGACTTTCGACTTCTAATTAATTTGATCACCCCAATTTTAGGGTGGGAAATTTCACTTCCTGTGATTGAATTATTAGAGGTTTTACCATGAGAATGTTTGTCCATATATTTTTGGTAATGTTCTCTATCACGACTAGTTGCATACAGGTCATATACATGTAGACCACCGCAATGTAATGAAATACATGATGTACAAAAGTACCATCAACACTACTTTAAAATATGTGATTTTCGTGGCTTCAGTCAAAGAGTCTGCTGCATAATTTATTTTTTTCAAATGCCAGCCATTACACATATATGGTAATTCCTCTAATAATTCAATCACAAGAAGTGGGATTTCCCACCATGCAATAGGAGGGTAATCACAGGAAGTTGCCAAAATGGTTCAAAATCATGCAGATAATCCATTATTTCTTTGTTATTTCAATGCTTTTAGAGGCTGATCAAATTTATTAGACCAGTAGATTGAATTTTGTTCCTGAAGTCGGGGGTGATTGAATTTTGATAAGGGAGTTGAATTATCAGAGGGATTACCATACAATAATTTCATTTTTCACTGATGCATTTCATTTCGCGAAAAATGGCTATGCATCACTAACAAATTTAAATGCAAGTCTTAAACATGAGTGCATTACAGTGGAAATGAAAACTTCACAAGTAATTTTCAGTCTTGTAAGCTAATAACTTACCTGACAAATTTTTTTTAAATGTAAACACTTACATGTATAAAATCACATATACCATAATATTAAGATACATTGAAAATGTATCATCAGGTCAATACTGAAATCTTGATTTAAAGATTTAATCAAGAAGACAGGCATTGACATTAGCTTACTGGTTTTGACTGGCCACAATTACAGTACAGCAAAATAATGATGCCATTGTATCTTTAACCCAGAATACTTCCCAACTCCAAGATAATACTTGGTGACACCAGTATTGACATACTCAGTGATTTCTCTGTTAAACAACTGGAGCTTTTCCGACAAGCCTTTGTAAAGGATGAAGATTTTATACGCTATCGGGATTCGACCCGGGGTCCCCTTACTTGCCACACCAGTGCTCTACCAACTGAGCTAAAGGGAAATTCCCATTAGCTGTAAGCTAGTACAAGCACTGGTACAAGTGCCTCCCATTATATCTTTACTATGTTTACAGCACAGTGGTGAATTAGGGAGGAAAGAGTATTGTGGGATTGATGCATGGGCAGGGAAACAGGAAGTATTGTGGTTAATTCAAAATCTTCACTTGATAGAAGTGTTGGACACTTCAAACACACGTCATTAAGTCAGTTTTACAGAGAGTAAAACATGAAATTTTACAGTACCATAATCTTATATAAAGATGGCCAATTTGGTCTTCAGTACTTGTAATTATATTTCTTTGTATAATTTGGTCTAATAAATATTGCTGATTGATGAATTTGATTAATAATCATGATTTCATTAATAAATTTCACTCCAGTCCACCCACTCGTTAACTGTCTGTATGATGCTGAAATGGGGAGAGGCATCTTGGGAATTTGGGGACTAATTGGCAGGCAGGATGGGGAGGTGGGGGTGTCATCTTTTGATCTATATATATAATATTGTTACAAATCTTCCCACACCTCTGACTTGTGTCATTGTATAGTGTGTCAGAAACGACAGGAATATCCCAGGATTATCCTTCACTTGAAGGCCAGTTCCGGAGGTAGATGTAATGTAGTATTATTAGGCAGGCGGTCATGGAAATTTATCGTCACAACATGCACAACATTGACTCAACATGCACAACGTTGACTCAACATGCACAACGTTGACTCAACATGCACAACATTGACTCAACATAATAATATATAAGTTTAAGGGTCTATCTCCAGAAGATACTTCTGTAGTCTTGTGGGGAGGGGTAACTTGGGGACTTTGGTAGCCAGTTCTCTGTTCAAGGACTTGTATATAGCCACACGAGAGGTGGCTTTAAGGCTACGGGGCTTCTCAAGCAGCTCATTCAGTATGGCGAGGAACTCGTGACCTTGCGCCCCATTTGGATGAAAGCGGGACATAAACTTTGCCGTGTGCAGGCACTCATAGAGAATCTTGTGCTCCATGGTGTTGTAGAATAAGAGGAGCAAGTCCACGGCATGGCCATCATCAAAGATGGAGTGTAGCTCTTTGGCTTCATGGATATAGTGACTGACTGGCTGGGAGCCTTGCTTCTTCAGAAAGATGGAGCTCTGAGAATGGCATATGATGGGGTCAGATGGGTACGGCTCGATGTCCGGGTCAGCTCCCCACTGAAACAGTGTCCTCAACCACATGTGAACAACACCAAGATCACTCGGGACCGTGGCCTGCTCTGCAAGACGGACAAACTCAATCAGGGCATTCCCGATCCCGCCTTCGAGGTAACGACTACGCTTCGTGGTTGTGTGATTGGGATTTAGACCAAATCGCAGTAAGAGGCATAGACAGGAATCGAGCAGAATACTGAACTGTTCACTAATGACAAGGGCTTCCTTTGTCCCCGGCTTTTTCAGAGAGAAATAGCGTTCGCCAGCCTTAGCAAGCAGAGTTGAACAGGTTGCCTGGTCGTTGGTAACAAAGTTTGTGTTTGCACCGTGATGCAGCAGTGTTTCCAGGCAGGACACGAACGGGTCAGCTTGGCTGCAGAGGAGCTCGGGATTGCCGTAGAGCAAGCACTCCAGGAAGAGTATCAATGGTGAATGGCCTTCGTTGCAAGGTTTATCAGGTTCTGCACCATTCTCCAGTAGCACTACCAAGGCATTGTTAAGAGTTAGGAAGTCAATGGTGTAGTTGTCCGCATCGTCCGCAAGTTTGAAACACGAGTGAGAGCGACCCTGGTGACACACGCTGAATATGATGTGTAAGAGTTTGGTTAATGGTTGAAGACCTCGCAAATTGACACAACTGATGTCTGCATTATAGTTGAGAAGTAATTCTATAGTCTGGATCACCTGTCTTTGGTAGTTCACCTGGAGGTCTTCTTCAATGGCTGTGTCACACCCATCCGGATTCGCATTCCGTGTTCCAATGACGTAGAAGAGGTGTCCGACCAGAACGTGAAGCGCCGTCTCCTCTTTGTAGTCCTTGACATTTACATCCTGTTCCAGTCCAGTTGTAAGCAAGAACTTGCTCGTGTCATAAATGGAGTAGAAGCCATCTTCTGTGTGCCGATATAACTTGTGTAAAGCGGTTTCACCAAACCTGGATCGTTTCCTCACATCGGCACCATTCTCTATCAACAGCTGCACATGTCTTTGCCCCCAAGGCACGGCTAGGAGGAGTGGGCTGTCAGAATTTCCATCAGACTTATCCACTTGCCCAGGCCATTTTCCAATAAAGAATTCCATACATTCTAAGGCGCCTCTTTTGCAGGCGTAATGCAGAAGTTCCGAGGGTAAAGAGCGGCAGAGGCACTTCTCCTGTAAGGCGGCGTAGAGATACTGGACCACCTTTATATGGTCTCTATCGATAGCACAATGGATTGGTGTTCTTTTGCTCTCATGGCATTTATACACTGGCTGCTGGGTCAAGCCCAGATAGTTCGCGCGGAACATGAGCGGGATATGTGGCGCTGGAAAGCACACGCCTACCAGCTTGTCGAGTTTAGCACCATGGTTGACCAGGAGGTGGACCATTTCCTCGTCCCCCAGTAGAGCTGCCAGGTGAAGGGGCGGACTACAGCACCCAGAGTTGGAATCGTAGCCCCGTGGTAATAAAATCTTGACCAGGTCCGATCTGCCCCTGATCACGGCGTGTTGAAGCAAGTTATACCCTGAAATATCCGAGATGGCCAGAATGTCCTCATCGGTAGGTAGGCTCTGCACAATGTCCCTGATCATTCCTGCATCTCCCTTATCCTTCCTCAAAAATAAAGTAGCAGCTAGAACCTTTCTCTGTGTTTCTTGGATGGGTGGTCTGAACCTCCCTTTGCTGAAGTAACCAAGGGGCCAAAGGGTTTCCAGCACCTGCCATAAACCCACCATGATGTAGTAAGCACTGTCTAATAAGCCTGCCATTCCCGTGTGTCACCTCTCCTGGTTATCTACATGTTCTTGAAGGCATTCATCAGCTGACGGGCAAATCTCCATACCTGTGAATGACACAAAATTATGATCATGAATATATAATAGAACAGCATGCATAAGATCTGACATTCAATATTCAGTCATCGTCAATTAAGGAATTTCCACGTCAATAATCAAAATACCTATATTTAGCACCAATTGCAAATGTGTATGAAATAAATAAGAATAACAAAAACACAAGATGGTTTCCTACATGATAAAAGACAGAAGTGGTCAACAGTTTTCTCTGTGGCATTGTCAATTTTTCCCACCTCTTGCATATTGCTTCAATTATAGATAAGGGGTTGGCATGGTTGGTGAACTGACAGCACCATTCGGTTGCATCTACTACATGTAGCTTACTACCCTTCATAATGCTGCTGTCTGGCTTTCATTACGAGGGAACATGATTTTCGGCAATATATTGGAGCTAATTCTTGCCAGAGCCGTGAAATTTTGCACTTCATCTGACCTTTATTTGTGCATTTTTATCCTGAAATTTCAAGAAATTCAACCAAAACGTGGGTCAAATTCACCAAAAGAATTTTGTCCTGACATTTTTTTAGGTTGAATGATGGCATCATAGAAATCAGTCTAAAATGTTAACTACAACATTGCAAGCCAACATCCTTGTGCATTGAAAATAACATGCAAGGTATTGGAGATTTTCTTTGATTCTGAAGATTTCCTAGAAATCTCAGGATAGAAGTGCACAAATTACATATAGATAGCATGAGGAATTTCACCACTCAGAGAAAAATTGGCTCCAATATATTGCCAAAAATACAGTTCCCTTGTAATGTGAGACAGACGGTAGTAATTTTGATAAATGTTTCATCATGATGTGCACATCTTCGAAGTATATATATATATATATATATATATATAAAACTTTATTTATCGAGGGTAACTCTTGTCAGTTACAAAAACTGTTCTTCCCAGAGGCCCTCCAGAGATACATGTAATAATGAACAGATCACATGAAATATAATATAAAATACATAACAGAATAGAATATATACAGGTGTATGAATAGATTTAACAACGAGTAAATGATATGGCGGGACATTCCAGTAATCACCCTAAACATCTGTATTTTGGCTCCTGATTGTGTTCATAAGTCTTGACTTGAAAGCATTGAGGGATGGGGCATCCTTGAGATGTTTGTCAAGAGAATTCCACAACTTGGCTCCTGAATAACTTAAGCTCTATTTTAGATAATTTGTTCTTGGTCGAGGAAGGTACAGTTTGTTGTTTTCGGCTGATCTGAGGTTTTGGTTTGTTACATCATTTACATATTGAAAAAGACAGTTGAGATAAGGTGGGCATAGATTATGAATGATCTTGAACATAAAGACAGCCTTTTGATAAGTTAGTCTATCATGCACACTGGTGCAGTTGAGTTCTTGAAATAGTGTCTTGGTTGGAGTGAGATAGTGAGCATTCAATATCATTCTTGCTGCTCTTTTCTGCAATTTATAAACCCGGTCCATTTGAGAAGCAGTTGCATCTCCCCAAGACAGTAATCCATGTGTGGGAGAACATATGCATTGTAGAATAACAGCTTTGCTTCTTTCCTAAGGAGGTTCCTATGTCTGTATAGGATGCTAAGTTTGGCAGAAATTTTATGACAAACAGTTGTATGCCTTCAGTTTCGAGGGCCTCCAGTCAAAACTGGGGGAGAACGTAACTGATTAAACAAGATCACTATGAACACTGAAATTAATGGGGGAAAACAACTGCTGATAAATTTGATACAAATTAGTATTTCCTCATACAAGTATAAATAGGAGGTCCAAAGCTTTGAAGCATGCTAGAGTAGTCTACATGTACACAGTTTCAGGAACATCCAGTCAAAATTTCTGTCTGTCATACCTGAATTGTATAATCAACAACAGAGAGCCAATTTT